>JAQZBX010026480.1:0-19054 GCA_029593785.1 Cabassous unicinctus | reverse complement strand
CTTGGCTGCGGTGACCTTCTTTGCGACATCCAACAGCAGTCCCCCCAGGTTTCACTGGGTAAGAGCGGGCGGCCCTCAGAGCTGGGAGAGGGACACGTTTAGGACAGTTTGGCCAGAAATCACTTTCCCTTATGACAGGTTTACCAAAGTTTAGGGCCACTGTTGAGGCATTGTGCACCGGTTCTGGGGTCCTTCTTTTTTTTAAAAGTCATCTTTTTTTTTTGTCTTTTTGTTTGTAATAGTTTTATTGAGATATATCCATGTACCATACAGTTCACACATTGAAAGCAAACAATCCAGTGGTTTCTGGTGTATTGACAGGTATGTGCAGCCATCACTGCCGTCAATCTTAGAGCATTTTCATCACCTCACAAGGAAGCCCCTCCCCCTTGAGCGCCACCTTTTTATCCGCCACCTGCTTTCTGTGTCTATGGACTTGTCTGTTCCGGGCATTTCATATACATGGAATCGTAAATAGAACGTGTGGCCTTTTGTGCCTGCTTCCCCTTAGCAGGACGCCTCCGAGGCTCTTCGTGTAGCAGCGTGTCAGGATTTCAGTCCTCTTACGGCCGAGTGTATTTTATGGATGGACACGTTTTGTTTCTCAGTTCATCAGCTGATGCACACTTGGGTTTCTCCACCTTGTGGCCATCGTGACTATCGCCACTCTGACCATACGCTTTTTTGTGTGGATTGTTTTAAGTTCTCTTGGGTCAATGCATAGTGGAATTGGTGGGTCAAATGGTCACTATGTTTACCATTTTGAGAAACTGCCAGACTGTTTTCCATTATTTAGCGAGGAGGCGTCTGGATAATGATCATTCTGGTAGTGAGGGAATTGTTTGGTCTCAGGGGGTGTCTTTTTCCACTCTCCAGCACTTTTTAAAGAATTTTTAGGCAGTTTTTCCAAAGACTTTTTCCTCAAAAGTTGGCTTGAATTTCTTTTTTTAAAAACTATTTATTGATTTAAAATGTTCCCTTGTTAGATTTAGAAGCTCTGAATTGAAAGGTGGTTTGAATTTAGCAAATGGATAACCTAGGGACTTGGTTTCCAGCCAGTGTTTCTTACGGTTCTTTGGTTTGTAGACTGGGAATCTGATAAAGCTCTGGGTGGGCCGTTTGCCTAGAATACGGTAGTGCTGCGCTGGCATTTTATGGCGCACTTCCTCTGCGCCAGGCATAGCTGCTTTGCAGGGGTTAACTCGCTTTATGCCCATAACCACCTCACCAGGTAGGTGCTGGCATCCCACTTCCCAGGTGAGGCTCTGAGGCCCTGTGCCCTGCTGGGGGCCAGCCTCAGACCCAGCAGCACCCCTTCTGCTCCCCTCCCCGCCAGCTCTTTGCTTTCCTGGGCTTCCTGACCAGCGCCCTGTGGATCAATGCAGCTGCCACAGAGGTGGTGAACATCTTGCGGTCCCTGGGCGTGATCTTCCGGCTGAGTAACACCGTCCTGGGGCTCACGCTGCTGGCTTGGGGGAACAGCATTGGAGGTAAGTGTGCAGGCTTCTGCCTGCCCCCAAGCCCAGACTCAGGGCTGGTGGGGTTCATAGCTCCCTATCCCCCAGCCAGAGGTGCACCTGAGCTGGGGCATCCAGGGTGTCTGCCCTCAGCATGCACTTGGTGCTCACTGTTATTCTGGACATCAGGGTGAATCAGGGTGAAGTGGGGCCTGGACTGCACCTGGATTGGAGACTCTAGAGGTCCTAGCCTCTTCCCTACACCCTGATGCTCGACATGTGGCGAACTCCTGGAGCTCTGGCAGAGAAGGGGTTCCATTGCAGCCAACTCTGCTGATGAGTGTGTGACACGTGCAGGCATTCACACATGCATACGTCTACCCTTGTTTAGAGTGGCTGGATAAGGTTGGCCAGGTTGTGCACTGAACAAAAATATCCAGCCAACAAAATGGAAGGGGAGTTAAATCTTACTCAGGTGCCTTTTTCTAATTTGCACAGAGGTGCTGTGTATGCTAGCTAAAGGCGGAGCTTGGGTGAAAAACTGGCGGCGGGGGGGGCGGGCGGGGGCATGTCATACCAAACTCACAAAATTGCTCCTTGTGGGTTAAAAGGTGCTCAGGAGAGAATGGCGGGCCCCCTTTTGTACCTAGCTAGCTTGTGCCAACTGAGGTGGGTGTGCATACATCGACTGAATGGGTGCGAATGAGGGAGGGAGTGGGCAGGGAGGCCGTTTCAGGCCCTCTCCTCTCGCTGCCTTCTCTTTCCCACACAGATGCCTTCTCGGATCTCACCCTGGCCCGCCAGGGCTACCCGCGGATGGCATTCTCGGCCTGCTTTGGCGGCATCATCTTCAGTATCCTTTGAGGCGCTGCCCTTGACCTCGGCACTGTGCTCCCTGCCCTGCCCTGGGGACTGGCTCTTGGCACCTCGGGCAAGCGGGGTGGCTGCTTGGGCCTCAGGGTGGTCCTCTGTAAGCGGGCATATTGAGAGTCCTGGCCGCATAGGGTTGTCGTGAGAACTGAATGGGGCAGTGGAATTGCTTGGCATCTGGTAAGCCCTCAGTAGATGGCAGATGCCCATGTGGGTGGCTTATGTGTGCCCTGAGGAAGACGCTCTCCCTCTTGCTTGTAGGGACGTGTCATGGTCTGTGACAGGGTCCAGCACACTTTTCCTACCGAGGCCAGATAGGAAATATTTTAGGCTTTATGGACAATACTCTTGTTATTGCTCAGTTCTGCCAATACAGACTGAAAGTAGCCATGGACGGTGTGTGACCTAATGAGTGTGGCTGTGTCCCAGTAAAACTTCCTCCCTACAAACAGGCAATGGGGCAGATTTGGCCTGGGGCTGTGGGTTGCTGGCCCCTGGTGTAGAGAAGACAGGTGCAGGCAGCCTAGAGCTGTGAGAAGGAAAGGGCCTTGGAACCAGACAGTCGTGGGTTCCAGTTGCAGGGCTGCCACTCGTCAGCTGTGTGACCTTGGGCACGTGCCTCGCTCTCACTCAACCTCATCACCCCTGTCCTCTGTAAACTAAAAATGGGTTGGGGTGAGGATCGCAATGAGGGGCAGCCCCTAGGACAGTGCCCAGCACATGGCAGGCATTCAGCAGGGTGTTGTGAAGTCATTAAAAAGTCAGCTCTCCCCAGCTCTGCCACGAGAAGCCTGTGGGGAGCCATGGAGGCGGCCGCAGGGGCTGTGTGGGCTCCCCTGCTGCACGGGACCCTTGAGCACACTGAGACCTGCTGCTTGCTTTGGGCTCTGGCCTCTGCTAACCTCTCAGCTTGGGGTGGGAAGGAGGGAGCCCTGCCTAGAGCAGTGTCCCCTGAACTACCCCGAGATGGCCTGGACCTGCGTCTACCGCCAGCTCCCCCAAGGGACCATAGGTCCCCCAACCCCAAGGGTTGCTTCCCCTTGCCTAGCCACAGTGTTTCCATCTGCCAGGGGCTTAACAGGTGCCAAGCATATCTCTCTCCTCGTTCGAGTCTTACAAACTGACTGCAAGTTGTACACTGCACACCCGCCTTCTTGGAGGTGCCAAAACTGGATAGTGTCTCTCCTCGGATAGGTTTCCTTTTTGGGGGTGGGGACGGGGGGAGAACAGATTGTAAAGAGAGCCGAGTTCCGTTCCTGCAGTGGCCTCTTCCCAGCAGGGAGGGGCAGGCTGTGTGATTGGGGTTATGGGGGATGTGTTTTGGAATTGCTTCCTGAGCCAGGCTGCAGATATCCTTGTGGGCGTGGGGCTGGGCTGCCTGCTCCAGATCTCGCGGGGCCACGCGGAGGTGAAGGTGAGTGGCCGGACCCTTCTGGAAGGCCTCGTTGTACAATGCTTCCTCGTTCTCTTCCTCCCTTCTCTGGCCTGGGGGACCATTCATCGTTTAGCGGTTTATACTTCCCTGGGAAGAAGACTAATCTGAATTTGTAGACTATTTTAAAAATGTTTTGCACATAGGGTTGAAAAAAGTTTATTCCTTTCGCATTCAGAGTAACAGCTTGGGAGGAAGGAGCAGGAGGGCCCTGGTTTGGGTCCCATCATTTAAGTCTCTTGCTGTGTAACTTCCAGTAAGTTAGGGTATCTCTGAGGCTGGATCGAGAAGCCTGACGTAGGGGACAGGGTGAACATCGCGTCACTGCACAGGGGAGGGATGGGGATGACACGGACGATAGATGCCATCTTTGAAGCCCCAAAAGGTTCTGAAACAAAGCCACTGAGTTCCTCACAGTTTGAAGGTGCCTCAGACCTCCTGAGGCATGTTCCAGGAATCTGCATTTTGGATGAGAAGCCTGCTCTGCCAGAGTCAGGCACGTGGTGGTGCGATTCTGGTGGGCTTTGTGTGGCCAGACTTTCCCATTTTTCTAGGGCAGAAGAAAAAAAAAAAGGTTCGTAGGTGGGCGTTTTCTATTTTTAAAACATTGCACCGGGAAGTACAGGGCAGATTGGACCCTGGGCCACATATCTAGTCTGAACAACCTGAGCCCAGGTGCGTGAGAACGCTTTGAATGTTGAGGCTTGGGCCCCTCTTCCTAGGAGAGACTGCTGCCAGCTGACTTGGAGTCAGCCGGAAGTAGGACCAGGCTTTCACAGGGGCCACACCCACAAGCAAAGAGCAGCCTTGGGCTGGCAAAGTTTGCCTTTCTTAGGAGGTAAACGCCCCTCCCAAATTTTGTGGACAGTCTTCACTGGTTTAATAGGTTCCCTTTCACTGTGGGGTCTAAAGCAGTTCCAGATGAGGCTCTAGGACTGCTCCTGCTGTTAAGCTGCACAAGACACTGTTTCCAGGTCACTGTATGGGGGTAGGATAGAGTGTTGCTTAGGGTTCTGTTCCTGATGCTTCAGTTTCCCTTTCTGTGGAAGGAAGAACGATGGTGCACGAAAATGCCTTGCACGGCCCTGGCAGTCCTAGAAGATGTTAAATGCGAAGTCAGGAAGGAGTTGATGTGGGGAGGGGATCCTCGGCAGAATAGACAGACACACTGAGCTAGGCTAGGAGGGCGAAGTGGCTTTATTTGCCGGTGGGAGACTGGAGATGTACAGTCTCGAATCAGCCTCCCGGGTAAGGGCCTTTCTCACAGCTTTTACACAGGTTGAAACAAAGTAAACCATCAGGGTGACATTTCTAAGGGTCTGGAAAATTAGTTCTTTGCCTGGCACCAGGCATGTTTTCAGATTAACTGATGAAGCAATCTTGGGGTGATGAGGATGTGAGTGCAGGGTTATACCTTCTTTGGTGGAGTTAAATCTGGTTAGTGCTGCATCTGTAGCTCTGCCTGCCTCCTGATGTGTGAGCAGCAGTTACACTGAGGTTTTCTAGTACTACAAATTCTCCGATTAAATGTACATTTCCAGTCTTGGGAATTTGGGCATCGTTCGGTCTGGCTCCTTCCTGCTGAGGTGGAGCTTAGTGGTTACGGGGTAGGTGATGGAAACGTCGACACATCGTGTGTAGATGATGCCGATACATTTAAGGAGGACAAAGGTTAGAATTATTGTTAGAAAAATTACAAGCCCCATTTGGAGGAAGGTTCTAACCAGGAACCAATTCCTGGAGGTAAGCAACTGAACCAACCATAAAAATTATTTATATGGGTGAGGAGCCATTACTTGATTCATCAGGGATAGAGGTACAACATTCTGTTTTAACTACAGAACGGCACCTCCTTGAGAGGGCCATTTGGCGTTGGAGAACAGCCTTAAGCATCAAAGTCGTTTGTGCTCATTAGGGCTAGGGTAGGTGGCATAAGAGTGGGCCCCTTGAAGGAATAGATAATCTTGTGTTTTTACAGGCAGGATTTTAAATACCCGAGAACACTAGCTTCATACAAAAAACATAGTAGTAAGCTTGTTCATGCAGGTGTTCCTTTAAAGAAGTATTTGAGTCCTTGTAATGGTTCACAAGTATATTTATGCTCTGGGTCCTCGGGGGGGCGATGGCAAGAGCTGCTTTTCGGCTGACCGGTGGGGGTCACCTTGCAGGAACGTTGGCAGCTTGACTCTGGCATGACGCCCTGCAACCTAAGAGAAGAGTGAATGACACAAGGAACCCCAGGCAGGGCCCACCCCACTTTGAGTTTAGTTGTGCTGGGGATGTTGGTCTTTCTGGGTATGCAGCCACACCCCGTCTCCAGGTAGATATTGTGTGGAGGAGTATCTGTGGGGAATTGCTCAGTCAGGGCAGCTCCCAGGGGTTTTACATATTGTAGAGTAGCTAATTCTGAGCTAGGATGCAGATTGCCAGCATATTCTACCTTTAGAATTTCCTAAGGACGTCAACCTAGTGTGCCATTTTAGTTGTGGCTCTGGGCGGATTTGTGCTAAATGTGCCTTTACTTTGGTTCATACGTTGTTCTCCCGTGGATTGAGGTCTGTAGTCGCCAATCAATACCCTGCAAACGGGGAACGTCTCTAACTACATCAGAGACGAAAGCAGTGCCGTTGTCACTTTGAATGGAGAGTGGGAGTCCAAACCTAGGAATAATTCCTTTTAGTAGGCCTTTAAAACCTCATGGGCTTTTTCAGTCCACCAAAGGAAAGCTTCTACCCAGCCAGTGAAAGTGTTAACACAAATATCTAAAATTTCCAGGGGCTTCTGGCATCACAGTGAAATCAGTTTGCCAGTCCTCTTGGAACTGTGCTCCCTTTCATCTGAGCTATTACCAAGGAATGTACTGGATGGATATCTTCTACTACTCAAATTCTGTACAAATCTTGGACTCCTGTGTGCCAGGATTTAAGACTGCCAAGATAGGGTCTGAGAAGTTCCTTAATCAGAGGTGAGCGGCACTGCATTCAGTGTGGGGAGTGCCGTCGGGCTGCAGTCTTACCTTTACTTCTTGTGCGTCTCTCGCCCATCCCGGAGGGCCCCTGTGTCTCGGCTGGTACCCACTGTTTCATTTCTTCGGGCACTCTAAACGGCTCAGTGCTTTCTGTCAGGCTTGGCAAGGCGGCCTGCAGGGTGCGGGCCTGCACTGCGGGAACCTGTGTTGACATCATAGGGTGAAAGAGAGTGAGGCTTGTAACTTTGAAAGTCAGTCTTGGCTGAGGAGAGGGATGGGGCATTCAGGCATGAGAAGAAATTTATGCGTCAACTGGGTGTCTCCAACCTGGCATTGCAGTGGCTGGAGGAAGGATCGATCGTTTGTAATTCCTGATACTCTGATAACAGGGACGGCAGACTCATTTGATTTATGGGTAAGCTTTTGATTCAAAACTGGAAAGGTTGCTCCTGTATCCACCAGAAAATTTACCAATTCCTTACCCACTTGGAGAGAGACCTGAGATTCCCTGTGGGTGGTTAGGATCAGTGGAAAGTGCCCCCCGGGCCCCATCACTCTAGATCACTCTTGTCCTGGGTAAGTTGTGGGTATCGGGCTGCCATCTCTGCCAGGGCTGCAACTGGCAGTCCTAGCCCTCCTTGTACTGTGCGATGAGTATCAGCAGCACTCTGACAGATAAGATTGGTTAACATTTTGCCGATTACCAAGACCTTCCAGGTCTAAGTCAGTGAACTGATGATATGCCACGAGGAGTCTTTCAGGGAATACGGATGGATTCTCATTTGGCTTTTGGACAGTTTGCTGAATTTTGCTTAAATCGTTTTGCTTGGGTTCAGATTAGGATCCGTTATTGGAACTGCCTGACTTCCAGGGAAGTCATATGGAGAGCCCCTAGGTTGTCCTTGGTCATCTATTCCTGTGGGTACTTGCCAAGAGGGAATTGGCCCTGGCTTTGCCCTCTTGAGGCAGAGGTGCCATGCCTAAAAGCTACACCACTCTGGGTGTGGGGTGGCCACTTTGGGGGGATCTATTGGCAATTCAGGTCTGTTTTCAGGCCCTTGATGTGGAGGTGGGGGAGCTAAGGGAGCAGTGGTATTCTCAATTCTCCAGGTACTTGAACTTGAGACAGTAATAGCATCTAAGATATCTGCAGTCAAGTTAGAGTCTGGGAGGGGGTTTTTCCTGGTTTCTATCCTCCTTGTCTTTGCAAATATTTAACTCTGTTCCTTAGCTGGCTGGGGTGAGGAGTTTTAGTGCATCTGGGACCTAGGGCCTGGCTAATTGGCAGTACACCATGTCCAGTGTACTGGACAGACTTTCTTACAAAGGCAGATCATTCTCGGTTTAGTCATAGGTCCATACCCAACTTGTTCCCAACGGTGCGTGATGCAGCCCTTCACCTCTGCACGATAGTTATACCCCACTCTAGTTAAACAAGCATAGAAACCAAGGCCTGGGGCACCAATCTCAGCAGCACTTCCTTACGCCAGGGGAGTCCCCTTCCCTTATTTATTCCTTTCAAGCCTAAAAAAACCAGGCGCCACAAAATGTCACTTACAGCTTTGACCAGCACAGCACACAAAACAAAACCTGTTTTCTTTTGTAGCCAGCTGCCTTAGGGAGCCTAGATGCCAGGGGCAAGAGATTCCCATCCGCCGGCTGCAGAGCCGGGATTCCCCAATGTCTTACCTCGCGGGTCCACCGAGCAGCATCGTTCTCACGAGGCCTCCTGTCCCACAGTGGGCGCCAAATTGAAGAGGGGCTGGGGTGGTCCTCGGCGCAGCAGAGTAGGCAGACACAGCAACCTAGGCTAGGAGGGAGACTAGAGATGTACAGTCTCGAATCGGCCTCCCGGGTAAGGGCCTTTCTCACAGCTTTTATACAGGTTGAAAGACAGTTAATCATCAGGGTGACATTTCTAAGAAGGGTCTGGAAAATTAGTTTTTTGCTTCATCAGTTACTCTTACAACATGCGTGGTGCCTGGGGCCAGGCAGTCTTGGGGTGATGAGTGAGGGAGTGCGGAGTTGTACCTTCTTTGGGTTGGTGCTACGTCTGTAGCTCTGCCTGCCTCCTGATGTGTGAGCAAGAGTTACACTGACTTTTTCTAGCATTATAAGGTACAGTCCAGTGCCTTAAAATGTAAGCTATACTGGGTTTTTCTAGTACTACACTTCCTTTTACTTTCTGTATTGCTTGAAAATGTTCAACCACCACGTATATAGTCTATTAGTTTCCTAGGGCTGCTGTAACAAAGGACCACAAACCGGGTGGCTTAAAACAGAAGTTCATTCGCTCACAGTTCTGGAGACCACAAGTCTGAAATCAAGGTGTCGGCAGAGCCATGTTCCCCCTGGCTCGTGGCCCCCTCACTTCCACTTCCGTCTCGGTCTCTACCACTCATTCATTTTTACAAACGCGCTCCCTCCTCCCCCATTAGCCTCTAGTCTGCTTTCTAGCTCTGCAAATTTGCTAATTTGTAGTTGTCTCTTGTAAGTGATATCATGCAGTTTTTGTCCTTCTGCCTTGCTTATTTCACTGAGCATGATTTCAAAGTTCTTCCATGCTGCGGACTGTCCCACAACTTCACTTTTGCTTATTGTGTGCATTTACCGCACTTTGTTTACCCACTCATTGGCGGATGGACATTGGGGTTGTTTCCAGCTTTGGGCCACTGTGAATAATGCTGCTGTAAACACTGGTGTACAAGTATCTGTTTGTGATCCTGTCTTGTCTTTGGGGGTAGCTTGATCCCACTTCTAAGTCTATATTTAACTTTGAGGAACCGCCATCTTGCTTTCTACAGTGGCTGCACCATTTTACATTCCCACCAATGAGGCACTAGATTCCATTTCTCCACCACCTGTTTCCATTTTTTTAAATCGCCACCCTTGTGTGTGTGAAGTGGTATCTTATCTTTTCATGTGTTTATGGGCCATTTGTATATCTTCTTTGGAGAAATGTTTATTCAAGTCCTTTGCCCATTTTTTAATTGGATTGCTTGTCTTTTTGTTACATTGTAAAACTTCTTCACATATTCTGGATATTAAACCCTTATCTGAAATATGGTTTGAAACTATTTTCTCCCCTTTTGTAGGTTGTCTTTTCACTTTGATAAATTCTATATATAAAATCATGTCTGCAAATAGTAGTAGTTTTACTTTTTTATTCCTAACTGCACTGGCAAGAATTTCTAGTACTATGCGAATAGCAGTGGTGAACGTCTTGTTCCTGATCTTAGGGGGATAGTTTTAAGTCTTTCAGCATCAAATATGATGTTAGCTGTGGGTTCTGATCCAGACCAGTGCAATAAATTTTGGTTTCCCAGCAGCCTACCTGCAATAGCATTAAAAGCAAGGTACATACCTTAATTTAAAATATTTAAAAACAATGAACAAAACAGACTAGGGAGCCATGGGGAGGGGGAGAATACTTTATCATCTTTCTGCCAATGGAGGTGTCTTGCTTTGGTTTTGATGGCTGCGGCAGTTTCTTAAGGCAACAGTTAAGGTTGCCACATCCATCGACTCTTCCTTTCACGAAATATTTGTCACATGTGATGCTGTTTGATAGCATTTACCCACGGTAGAACTTCTTTCAAAATGGGAGTCGATCCTCAAATCCTGCCGCTGCTTTATCAGCTAAGCTGATGTAATATTCCAAATCCTTTGTTGCCATTTCACCACTAGTCACAGCATCTTCACCAAGAGTAGATGCTATCTCAAAAAACCACTTTCTTTGCTCATCCATAAGCAGCAACTACTCACCAGTTAAAGTTTTAACAGGAGATTGCAGCAATTCGGTCACATCTTCAGGTTCCCCCTTCTAATTCTAGTTTCTCTTGCTATTTTCACCACATCAGCAGTTACTTCCTCCACTGAAGTCATTTTTTTTTTTTTTAGAGATTTATTTCTCCCACCCCCACCCCTGGTGTTGGCACTCGCTGTGTCTGCTCGTTTTCTTTTAGAAGGCACTGGGAACTGAACCTGGGAACTCCCATGTGGGAGATGGGCACCCAACTGCTTGAGCCATCTCTCTCCCTCCACTGAAGTCTTGAACCCTCTCAAAGTGATCCGTGAGAGTTGGAATAACTTATTCCAGACTCCTGTGAATGTTGCATCACAAATGTTTTTAATGGCATCTAGAGGGGAAGCAGCTGTGGCTCAATTGGTTGGGCACCCGTTTACCATATGGGAGGCCCCAGGTTTGATTCCCTGGGCTTCCTAGTAAAGGCAAGCTGGCCTGCGCGGTGTGGCGAGCTGACACAGCAAGATGACCCAACAAAGGGAGACAAGCAGACACAGAAAAACGCAAACCAAAATGGACACAGCGAGCACAAGCAGCGGGGTGGGTGGTGGGTGTAAATAAATAAATAAATCTTAAAAAAAAAAATTAAATGGCATCTAGAATGGTGAATCCTTTCCAGAAGGTTTTCAGTTGACTTTGCCCAGATCCAGCAGAGGAATCACTATCTATGGCAGCTATAGCCTTACAAAATGTATTTCTTCAATAATAAGACTTAAAAGTCGAAATGACTCCTTGGTCTATGGGCTGCAGAATAGATGATGCTAGCAGGTATGAAAACAACATTCATATTTTGAAAGTAATTTTTTTTTTTCTGAGCAGTACGTCTTAACAGTGGGCTTCAACTATTCAGGAAACCACGTTGTAAACAGATGTGCTGTCATCCAGCCTTTGCTCCATTTCTAGAGCACAGGCAGGACTGAGCATAATTCTTAAGGGCCCTAGGATTTTAAGAATGGTGAGTGAGCATCAGCTTCAAATTAAAGTCACCAGCCGCATTAGCCCCTAACAAGAGAGCCACCCTGTCCTTTGAAGCTCCGAAGCCAGGCACGGATTTCTCCTCTTTAGCTGTTAAGATCCTGGAGGACATCTTCCACCATAAGGCTGTTCTGTCTGTCTTGACATATATGCTGTTTAGAATAGCCACCTTCACCCATCATCTTAGCTAGATCTTCTGGATCACTTGCTGCTTCATCTTGCACTTTGATGCTATGGTTTATGGAGATGGCTTCTTTCCTTCAACCTCATGAACCAACCTCTGCTAGCTTCCAACTTTTCCCCTGCAGCTTCCGCACTTCGGGCCTCGCTGTGGACTAGGCTTTGGCTTAAGGGAATGTTGGGGCTGGTTTGATCTACCCAGATCACTGTAACATTCTCCCTGTCAGTGATAAGGCTGCTTCGCCATCTTATCATTTGAGTGTTCACTGGGGTAACACTTTTAATTTCCTTCAAGAACTTTTCCTTGGCATTCACAACTTGGTTAACAAGGGCCAGAGGCGTAGTTTCAGCCTGTCTCACTGAGCTTCATCATTTCTAGCTTTTGATTTAAAGAGAGAGACATGTGACTCCTTCTTTTCACTTGAATGCTTAGAGGCCATTAGGGTTATTAATTGGCCTAATTTCAATATTGTTGTGACTCAGGGAGGCCCTGGGAAAGGGAGGCAGCCAATGGAAGAATTACAAAGTGAGAACATGCTGTTAGAAAATTGGCACCAAAGACTTGCTCAGTGGAGGGTCACCACAAACCTTCAACTTGTAAAAAGCACAGTACCTGTGAAGCACAGTGACACGAGGTGCACCTGTATTCCTACTTTGAGTATTTTTTTTTTTTTTTTATCAAGAAAGCGTGCTGGATTTTGTCAAATGTGTCTTCCCCTTCATTCTGTTGATGTGAGTAATTGATTTCCTATGGTGAGCCATACCCTTGTATTTCTGGGATGAATCCTGCTTGGTCATGGTGTATTATCTTGTTAATATGCCATGAGATCCGGGTTGCTAGTATTTTGTTGAGGATTGGACAAGTTAGCCAATCTTTTCAGTCTGCTTCATCTGTAAAATTAATTGTAGTACCTACCTGACAATGTTATTAGATCAAATGAGATAATACCTGTAAGGGCCTTAGCAAAGTGCCAGGCACATAGTATATTTATAAATATAAATATTTAGGTAATCCTTATTATTTGTAAACTTGCCTTACTTGCTAACATTTTTTGTAATGCCAAAACCAATACTCTGTGGCACTCGTGCTGTCATTTGTGGGCATGTGCAGTGCTGCAAAAAATTTGAGTTGCCCAACATGCAGCTTCCCAGTTGAGACTGAGCAAGGTGATGCTTATTTCAGCTTCCAAACTGTAAACAAGTGTACTCCTTCTGGTGTATTTAGGGCCGTGCTTTTTGCATTCCCGTGCTTTATGGTGGTGATTTGCTGTCTAAACGCAAGGTGGCTGCGGTATGCCTTGAATAGACAACGCAGTGTTAGATAAGCTTTGTTCAGGTGGGAGTCTTTACAGATTTTAATACATTGTTGATTCCCTAATACTGAACTCACAGCCAAACACACATAAAGCAAGGTTACGTATTGATCACTTGATGAAAATGTGACCAGAGGCTCAGCAAGACCCTAACCCTGAATTTCCTCTGGGAGCAGAGGATAATTACTGCAACAAATACAATGACTTCTACCTACCGTGAATAACAGGAACTGACTGTGCGTGTATGCAGGAAATTGCTTCAGAGATTCTTCCATTTAAACAATTCAAAGAATTGCACAGCGTACACTCATACCCACCATCCAGATCCTACCATTAGCATTTTGCTACGTCATTTTTGATGCATTTCACAGCAAGTGATGGAGTCATTGCCTGCATGTCGTTCACTGGAGTTCAATATTAAAACACATAAAACTGTACTTACTTCAGTTACGCGGCAGAGAGAAGCACCCAGGCAGGTAGACCTGATGGGCTCCCTGTCCCTGCTGCTTCTGAGGCCACATGTGGGTAACTTCAAGGTTAACAGGGCAGGCTGGAGTCCTCGCCCGGCTCCTAGGCATCCGCCCTCCAAGGCTGCACTTCTGGCTGTAGTCAGGACGGGGCAGGCTGCGATGGGGACTGACCCAGGCTCTCCTCCTCTCTCCTCTTCCTCCAGCTGGAAGCCGATGGGTTGCTGGTGTGGGTCTTGGCCAGCGCCCTGGGGCTCAGCCTCGTCTTCTCCCTGGTTGCCGTCCCACTGCAGTGCTTCCAGCTGAGCAAAGTCTACGGCGTCTGCTTACTCCTCTTCTACCTGAGCTTCCTAGTCGTGGCCTTGCTCACCGAATTTGGAGTGATTCATTTGAAAAGCACATGAATGAAGCCATTCATCAGAGTCTGCCTGGTGGTGTCACTGCAGGCGGGCACCCAGCAGCCTTCCGTGAGGGGAGATTGCGAGATGGTCACCTTCCACAGAACCCACGTGGGTGTGCAGCAGAGGGCATGGCCTCTGGGCTCCTGCGGGGAGAACAGCTTTGTCCCTCTTACCAGCCAGCAGCAGCATCCGATTCTGGACACCATACCCAGGGACGGTGAAGACTGAGCTTTACTCTGGACACAGAGTTCCAGCTAGAAGTCCTCTGAAGGATCTCCAGGGCCTCTCTGAGGTGACTGGGGTCTCCCAGGCTGGTTTTGGAAGGCCCCAGAAGTATTCAGGACTGGGGGCAACTGCTGAGGCACAGGCTCCTTCCCACTGTCACCACCCCCCCGAACTTGCCTTCCTGCATCATCTCCTCAGGGCTCAAGCAGCTCCCACCCCGATGTGGGAAATCGGGGTGACCCCACACCACCACTCACCCAGCTGGCCCGGGAACCGTGGCCAAGAGCCCCTTGCGTGCTGCAGCACTGGGCTGCCAAGGGCTGGGCTCTCAACCTGCATATTCTAGTAGCCCCATTGATAAAGCAAAAGAAAGGTGAAAATGATGTTAATATGGTCTGTTTAACCCATAAGACCCTAAATACTTCAACAGGTGGCCCTGGCCCCTCCGTGGCCACCATCATGGACGGCAAAGCTCTGAACTCTCTTGAACTCTGTCCCTGGCTATGGGCAGAGTGCCCTGGGCTTTGGACCTTGGGTTTCCCCAGCTGCAGAGCAGGTGTGAGTAACCGCCTGCACCCTGTACCTACCTCAGGCCAAGCAGAGTGCTTGCACGCTCCGGGGAGGACACGGGCCTTCCTGCTGTCAGCCAGGACCTGCCTTTTTCGTAAGCAGCTCTTCAGTGTGCCCAGTTGCCTTATGCTGATAGTAAAGAAAAGGTTTAGACTCTTTTTTTTTTCCAGTTAAAAAAATTGTTAAATATTTCAAATATATAGAAAATAACATGCACCCAACTCTTCAATTCCTCTTACCTGGGGCTGATTCCAAGGTTATAGAAGGCCTGCTACCTGGGCTCGGGGGCAGAGGGGATCTCTCCCCCATCCTCCTTAATTCCGGGAACCGCGGAGCAGCCAACCAGGCAGAAATCATGAGGCAGTGCCATATTTACAAAGCAGAGGCTCATTTATTAATATGCCAGAATTCTTGAGACACAGTGGGCTTTCTAGGCAACAAATCACCAATGTACAAAACCTTACAGCATCTCTTCCATTATCTGTACAAAATGATTGTCTGCGAGGTTTGGAGTAAGGCTGGGGCTGGAGGGAGAGAGGGGCTGCAAGGAGGAGGGGCAAAAGGCTTTCTCCCCCCCCAAAGCGCCTTCACTGCCACTGCCAGGCTGTGTGGCCTGCGGCAGATCAGTGAGCAGTGCCTCGGTTTCGCTCAGCTAGGACGTGGGAGGTGAGGGGCCACCTGAGCTAGCTGATGACCCTGCGGAGCAGCTGTCCTTTGTCTCTGTGATGAGGGCAGCCTCGGCGCTCTTGCCTCTTCAGTCATCAGGTCCTAGCCGCAGCAGGCCCTTGCTCAAGACTAGCTGACCCACAGAGTAGGGCTGGGAGTCTACCGTTCCTGGCACCAACCCCTTGTAACCCGGAGGCCTGGACAACTCTATGCTGACCCCAGGGGGGCTGCTGGACCCTGGAACCCTCCCAGTTCTGTCTGTAACCCTGAGGACAGGGGAAGGGGTCTGAATTAGACTGATTGTCAGGACTCCAGCTGCCCCCTGGCTCCAAAACCCGTTTCAACACACAAAGCTAAAAGGCACCCACCTGTGCAAATAGTTCCTTCTCTGGAGAGGGGAAGGGGTTTGGGCCTGGGGCTGGATGCCAGGCTCTCCATGATGCCCAGTGGGCCCTCAGAGATGAAGAGGAGAATGCCAGTCTCCTGCTTCCCAAAGGGAATCGCAGTGTTTGGGAGACTGGCCTTTCCGCAAGGGCTGTGCTTTCAAAGCTAAACACCCACACTCCTCTCTGGTAAAGGGGAGAACTGTGCAGTGCTGGCTACCAGAACCAGGCCCTCCCGGGCCGCAAGCACGAAGGCTTGGCCTTGGAGATGGCTGGGGGGGGGAGGGGTTGGTCCACCCAGTGCTGCCCCCCTGGGGCCAGTACCGCCCTGCCTGCTCCATGGCTGGGGAAAGGACTTGGCTGGGGAAGCCTTGCTCCCCACCACACCGTCCCGTCAAACGGGGCAGCGCAGGAACCATCCTCAACCCACAGCTTTCCACTGCCCTTTGATCTGCTCCTCTGCTTCCTGCCCCCATACCACCACACTAGGTTCTGCAGCCCTGGAGAGCTGAAACACAAAACCCCCTTTCCACTGCCACCACCAACACGGCCTGGGGGGCTGGCACACAACTCCAAGATCACTCCCGATTCCAGCACACGTCCTACCTTGACTGGGCCCTGGTACCGCATAGAAACCTCACGAGGCACGAGGCTGGGTGGTTAACCAAGGGTTCATCAGGACCCACTTCTGCATCAACCAGTCCTGCTACTGAAAACCTTGGGGTGATCGGAATCCCATCCCTCCTCAGTGGAGTCCAGGGATGGCGAGGAGGGAAGGTAGAGGCCGTGCTGCTGTGAGCCCCCCACGGCGAGTGGGGCTTCCAGGCTATTGGCTCCATTTTCCAAAAGTGAGGCGTGATGCTCACAGATGAACTATCTGCTGTTGTCTTTTGTAGAATCTTTAACTAACCGATATACCTTCCTGCTTATACAGGTAAATCACAAAAAGGATTTAGTCAAGAAAGCTGTTTGGGGGGGTGGTCTGGGGCCTGCTTCCCCTCCTGGATGAACAGGAGGCCATTTTAGAAGGATTTTTAGCAACAAGGGTTGCTTCCCAAAAGTTGGGAAGAGAAGGCTTACAGAGCCCAGACTCGAAAGGCATCGGCACCGTCCCCTGCTGCCTGGCCAGCTGAGAGCTGATGACACGTATCTAGGCAGACCCCTTGATTTCTCTTTCCATTAGGTCCTAGGCACTGGTCCTGCAAAGGAACGTCTATTGCAAGATCGTACATGAGGAAACACTAACCCTGGGGGTTGGCATTCTTTCCTTCCTAAGTGGTTTTGTCCCTAAAGCAAGACACAGAAACCCCACGATGTGGCCGCAGGGCAAGACCCCGGAGACACTGGGTGGGCTGTAGGTCTGGAAGCAACATCCGGGCGACTTTGGGCCTGGCCTTCGCAGGGCTGACCCACTCTAAGGGCAGGCCCTGCAGAGACAGGCAGAATCTTTCCAAGTGGTCTCTGGTGGGGGGTTGTTTCTGAAGCTTTACACAGGAGGAAGAACTCACCATGGCCTGACCATCGCCAAACCAAAAGGAAAAGCGGGCAAGGTGGCTGTAAACCAAGCCCTGTCTCGTCTGCCTCTCTCTTCCTACATGTAAGTGTGCATATACATAAACGTGTGTATACATGTGCACATCACACACGTATATACACGTTATTCCAAAACATCGTCGTACAGTAATACTATTGTGTTATTGCATAGGGGGGATGGCTTCCACGAGCTGGGTTAGGTGATGGTCCGGGAGCGCTGGCGGCTGCCTGGGGGCTGCTGGGCAGTGGAGACCCCGCTGCGGCTAAGGTGTCGCTGCTCCTCCTGTTTCTGGGCATGCTCCTCGTACCACTCCTAGAGCAGAGCAAAGAGGATGCTGGGTGGCCGCGTCCCTCCCCACCAGCCCTGTGCTCCCCCAGCCCCACCAGGGCAGCCACCTGTGGGCTTGCAGAGGCCAGCGGGGGCACGCCCGGCCTGCAGGGGCCATCTGGATGGGGGGGCGTGGCTGCTGGACCCCGCCCCCTAGAAGGTCCCCGTGCTGCCTGAACAGGAGCATCGCCGTGGGCTTGCTTCCTGCTGATCAGCAGGGATGGACTTCCCTGCAGCGTGCTTGGCCCAGCAGCACAGAGTTTTGTCCTGTGTGTGAGCACAGTCCCTTCCGCTCACAAACGGAGTCCCCACCTTAACCCTTTGGAGCCTCACACCACAGGGCAGCTGTGGCAGGACTGTGCCCCCGCTGATGGAAACTCAGTGCTGCTTCCACTCCCCAGAAAGCCAGCTCGCTGGCCCAAGGCCCTTGTGCTGTAGCCCCTGATGTTCTCTGGGGCAGGGGGTTCAGGGACTTAAGGGACTGAGACCACCACACGTTTTCAAACAATCGGAATGAGAACTTCAGAGACGACCTAGTCCTGTGCCCCATCGTTTTACGGAGGGAGAGAGGCGGAGGCTAAGCCCTCTCGTCCACGCCCACCGGAGCACCAGCTCTCGGGCAGTTGTGGTCACCGCTTTGTGAGGCACCAGATGAGGATGGGCTGAGAGGCTCGCCCGAGGCCACAGCCGGGTTTAGGACACCCGAGTATTTCCATGTCTCCGAGGCACTGAACTCAGCGGGACCCTCTACGTCTGCCCAGAGCACACTGGCTGGAACCCCCTCTGGCTTTTAAGAGCATTTCTAAGTCACTTCAGGGTTAGACTCCCAGGCTCTCTGGCAGGGACACTGGTTATCACTCTTCTGGGGAAACGGAACGGTTTCCAGCTGTTAGTACACCAGAAAACAGCGTGGGCATCCCAGCTGATGCAGGGGACCTCAGGTGGGGAGGCCCCCACCCAGGTCACCACCTGGCGGCCAGCGGTCCGTGGGCCCACACGATACTGTGCAAAATACTTTATCTAGCGGTCAGTACAGAAAGGCCGGGGGGCTTTCCTACAAATTTTTTACCTCTGGCTTCTAAATTGAAACAAAAACAGACCAACAGAAGATCTCAAGAGACCTGGGAATAGCTTATTCTCGGGCAGCATTGGGCTGGAACTGGACAGGGCCCATCCTTGCCAGTTCAGCACTGTCCCCACCATCCCCCCTCTGCTTGTTGACTTTTCCTGCCTGTCAGCATTTCAGTTTGTAGCTCCAGCTTCCAGTAAGAGATTGAAAGAGGAGCATTCCCTGCTGCCCGACACATAGTGGCAGTCCAGACAGAGCAGAAGCAACCGCGACGGCTCTGCCCCCCAACCTGACTGCAGACACCACTGGCAGTTCTCCCCCTGAGCCCTCCAATTCTACCCAAGACAGGAGCAGGAAAGCAGCCCCCTGCTAGGCAGGGGCAAGACCCAATCCCAGGTCGGGGGGGGGGGGG
>JAQZBX010026479.1:0-28924 GCA_029593785.1 Cabassous unicinctus | reverse complement strand
CTTTTATCCATTTTTACCCCCCCTCCCCATTTTTGCTGTTTCTGTGTCCATTCGCTGGGTGACTCTGTGTCCGTTTCCTGCCCTCTCTTCTCATCCTTCTCCTCCTGTCTTCACTGGGATTCCATCCTCAGAACCTCCGATGTGGGAGGTTTTTTTGGCGCATCTCGTCTTGGCTGTCCATTATGTCACTCTCCTGTTACGTCATCATCTTGCTGCATGGATCACGAGGCCTGGCGGCGCACCTGCGCATGGGGCCTGGCGGCTCACCTGCTCGTGGGGCCTGGCTAGCAAGACATTTAAGACCTCTAATTACTTGGTCCCTACTAACTCCTTCATTCTCTTCTCTTGTCACTGCCCAATTAAGACCTTGGCCTGTGTACTTACAGGGCCCTAAATGAGCTATTTTCTCACAGCTTTGGGCTTCTCATATGTCATTTCTTCTGCCTGAAAATCCCTTCCTTTAAAACTCAGTTCATATGTCTCATTCTCCTGCAATTCTTCCAGGTGTTTATATTCTGAGCTAGGCATCTTTTCCATCTGTTCCCTGCCATCCTCTGCTCCCCTCTGAGAGCTCTTATACTGTTTGCTGGTCAGTATGCCCACCATGCTATGAGCTACCCCGTGTTTCCTGGCACAAAGTAGTTATTTCCCAGATTATCGAAGACATCAGACTGGATGCCATTTT
Source organism: Cabassous unicinctus (assembly GCA_029593785.1). Classification (NCBI taxonomy): domain Eukaryota; kingdom Metazoa; phylum Chordata; class Mammalia; order Cingulata; family Chlamyphoridae; genus Cabassous; species Cabassous unicinctus. Next base: position 28,239 of record JAQZBX010026479.1, on the reverse strand, counting down.
TTTCCTGATTTTGTTTACAATGAAAACAGAGTTACCATTAAAAAATGTTTTCCTGTGTGATGCATCTGGAATTTTGATAGTTCGTGATTTGCCTATCATTTGCCTATCACCCTGGAAATTGTAATTCTTGAACACAGGCAGTTCAATCCTTTTACTTTTCCTCAGAGCTACCCCTTTCAGGCAAACCTAGTAGTACCAGAGACAGATCCTCAAAATCATGACTTTTTAAAAAGCGATCCAAAGGAAGGATCAGGGATGCCGGCAAGGGCCAAAGTTCCACATCAGACAGGACCAGCTGAATTCTGTTTCTTCCTCTTTAAGTGCAGCCCTCCTAAATACATGGCATTATCAAGGCAGAGACCATGGTTGGCCACATTCCCTCTGTCTTGTCTTATTTGCTGGACAAGAGTTACATGGACATCTAGCCCTAACAAGGAGCCTAGATAGATATAGATGTCTCAGCAGTATGACTGACCCAAACTGATGTAATTTAACAACAAATACATGAAAGCGTCATTAGATCCAACTATGTTTGCCCAAGCATAGTTTAGAAACAGAGATCTAAAATAAGGCTTAGTATATTTCAGCGCTCAAGAGCTTTCTTGATCACTTTAAGACATGATAAAAAAATTTTCCATAGATATGACAGTTATGAGGCAATTAATGGAATACTTTGCAAATCAACTGCAAAAGTAGGAGAAAATACTGAGTAAAAAATAGCTGAAGTAAAAAATGAAAATGCTATAAATATAGATAATGGCTTCCATTAAAAGTGTCCTCCAACATTGGAAAGTTTAATCACAGTTACACTCAAATCATTGTTTACATTCTATTTCAGAGTTATCCAGCTTGGGGAAATCTATGCACCATTAAACATGATAAGTTCAATGTTTTTTATAATATCTGGTCAACAATGAGAGTTTTTGTTAGCTAATTTCATTTAGAAGTTTTAATTTCATTTAATTCTAACAGTAACAATTTTTAAAAAATACTATTTTAAAAATATCTATAGACAGCGTTAAAAATAAAATCAGACCAGCTTACATAGAAGCAGATCCTGGAATATATTAGCATTTAACGTCTAGAAAAATAGTATCACAAATTAGTGGGGGGGATTATGCATTTTCCTATTTGAAAAAGATTTAAGGTCAATTCTCACCTGAAACCATAAACCAAAATAATTTCAGTGGGATCAGAGTTTTATGTGCAATAGCTAAAAGCCATAATGTAGTCTATATCTAATCTTTAGAAGTAGAAGAATTTTTCAAAACCTAAAGGAATTGAATAAATAACATAGGGAAATGTAAATAGATGTAATTAAATAAGAAGTTTAAATATCAAGAATAAAGTTAAGGAAAAAATAGCTGGGAGAAATATTTTCTTCAAATATAACAGAAAAAATATCTTGGATATTTACAAGGCTCATATACATTCTAACAACCTCTCCTTCAAAACTCTAAAATATCAATTGGCAAAGGGCATATTCAGACAATTCACAAAAGAAAATATACTTGACTGATATATTTATTAAAACGATTAAGCTTTAGAAGTAATCAATGAAACATAACTTGAGACATTATTTTTCACCCATTGAATTAGAAAAGATATTCAGAAGAAATATTCTGGATTGATGAGTACATAGAGATGAGACAGCTCTTTTATATTGCTGGCAAAAGATTTAAATAGGTTGTAAAATAAAGAAAATTTCTAGAAGATAATTTGGCAGTTATTCCCTTTTTACCCTTTGATTCAGAAACACTGCTTCCAGGAATTTTACTCTAACAAGTAATCTGAAATGTAAAAGCAAAATATTTGTGCATAAAGATTTTTATTAAAGCATATTATGGTAAAAAAGATTCATAAATACCATTAAATGGAATTTAATAGTGGCATTATGATCGATGCCTCCAAATAATTTAGTTATATGAGAACATGCTTATAATATAAAATACAAAGCATGTATATGGTATATATAGTACTAATCTATACCAAAAGACTGAAAGAAGAATGCTAAACCATTAAATGATTATGGTTAGCAGCTTTATTATTAATTATTATTTTCTTTGGATTTTTCTCTATATCCTTGATTTTCCATAAGGGGTATTTATTACTTTCATAATCAGGAGAAAACATTGCTAATAAAAGTAATTTAGTTGAAAATGAATCATAAGGGAAAGATATTGATGTAACACTGTCTGTTATCCACCAACACCAGATAAATTTGTTATTCCAGTAAATGAACACTGATCTTTAGGGAGGTGGCATATCAGTTATTGTTAGTGAATTTAGTGACTTTTGAGGCAGTTATTAAGTTTTTTGTTGTTGTTGTTTTGTTTCTGTTTATTTTTTGGTTATCCAGCCAACTCTTCCCTATTGAGGGTTTGGGTGGTGGAGCAGCAGGAGGGGAATGCATATCTCTGTGCTAAAATAATTTAATGAGGATAGTTAAATAAACAAAGCATTCGTCTGTGAAAAGAAATTGCCCATAATGTGTGACCTACTTAATTTCCTGATCTTGCATCTGTTCTACAAGATTGATATTTGGGAAGGTGATTATTCTACTTCTTCAAGATTTGACTTTTGACAGCAATCAACTCCTGAAGGAATAACTCATTTAAAGAAACTGTAACTGAATTCAAAGTTAGTATGGAACTCTTCTGCAGTAGGGAAGAGAGAAAATTGTGTTTTTTTTTCAGTCACAGCAGAGTAGAAGTCTATATTCTGCAGTTGGGCAAAGCAATATCAGATGTAGTCTTTGAGTTTCTGATATATTTTCAGTTTATTGCTTAGTGCCGTAGTATTTTTCCATGATGTGCTGCTGGAAGAGTTCAATCTTCCCAGGATGGCATATTGGACACGCCTTCCAAGTAGAGAGTAATGCCTTGTCCTGAACACAGAGAACTCCCTTCTCAACACCTTCAACATGTGTAGCCTAAGCGACAACTACCTGAGAACATGCAGGGTGGTGATAGCAGTCACTATTCTTGCTGGGGGACAACTAGGGGCCTTTGGAACTCAAGACTGAGGCATTTTCCAACCATTCTTTGTATGTCTCATTCTACAGCAAATCTGCTTATCTGCTATTGTGCCAGAGTTTGACCAGATTATGGCAGAACTTCTAAGATTGGGATGTGAAAAATAAAATTCTGGCATTCTTGGGTGTATTTATGACTTTAGTGATACCCAGTGGGACAAATGATTGTTCAGAGAGTATATGTTAACCTTGCCACTTCTATGCCAAGATCCTTGTCATAAAAGAAGCTGACTCCATGTTGTGATTAGACTCTCACCCCCGCCCCCTGCCCCATGTCCACCTCCAGAGTCTATTGACACTCTTCATTTATTTAGGAAGTGATTTTTCTGGGGCCAGAACCATAGCACTATCATTCAGTTGGGAAATTGGTGCTACTTGGTTATAATTAGTTTAGCCATAACTATTTTTTTTTCTAGTAGCCATACAAAATAGGTCCTGGACTAAGCATCCTAAACACATTATCTTGTTCAATTTTTACAATAACTCGTTGTTGTAGTTGGCATAATTTCTTTGTTTTTTGTTTTTTGTTTTTGCTTAAAAAATGAGAATTTAATGGCTCACAGTTTTGAGGTTAGAGAAAATCCTAAATCAAGGCATCATCAAGGCGATGCTTTCTCTCCAAAGACTGTGTTTTCTGGGGCTGGCTGCCAGCACTCCTTGGTCCTGGGCTCCTCTGTCACATGGCAATGCACATGGCGGCCTCTGCTGGCCTTTCCCTTCTCTTCTGAGGTCCATTGATGTTCAGCTTTGGGTGCTCCCTCTGTTGCCTTTTCTCTTTCTGTCTGAATTTCAGGCATAATTCCTATTTTACAGATGAAAATTACTAGGATTAGAATGGTCTCGTTACCTGTCTCAGATCATTGTGTGCAACAGGGCTCAAGTTGAATTCCATAAAATCACATGGTTAAGGAAAAGGCTTTATTGGGGAAATGTACAAGCTGCTGTCAGGAAGAGAGGCACAAATTTCTGTAACCTCTCAACATCTCATGGAAAGGTGGGTCAGGGCAAAGGTCCCTGATGGACCCATAGTAGTTTTATGTTCCAGGGGAGAAAGATATGCCCCTAATCCTTTGTTTTTGAGCGAGGGAGAAAGCAACCTGTCAAGACATTGCAAACAGATTATTTGAATGACACGAATTATGGGTTTATTTATCAGCTGTTTACTGTAGTTATCTGAAAAAGCCAGCTGCTCAGAACCTGGGGAACTTGGAAAACAGTGGGAAGACTTAGTCTTCCCATCTGGTTGTGGAGGGAACCCTGTAGACCTGTATACCCTGGGAAAAGTGAGAGCTCCAACTATAGATATTTTATTGTCTAGGGGATCCAGAGAGCACATTTAAAATTCTCCTTCGCACAAGAGAGTCACACAATTTGTAAGTGTCTGTGTGTGCTTGATGGGGGATGGGATGAGTGCAGACTTTAAAAACAGATCTCTCTGACTTCAAAATTGATATGTGTCCATTGCCTACAATATATGTCAAATTTTTACTTCTTTTCTATCCACAGCTTCCAAAAGTCACTCTCCTTGCCATCTAGCTCAGCTCTACTCCAACCTAGGATGACCATACTTCTGTTTAGTTCACCCCTTTTGTTAAACCACAGGAATGTTTAAGTGAAAATATTCCCTTAAATCTTGGAGACTTTTTACCTATCCTTCATTATACTTGGTTTCTATTCTTCACTGACCTCCTTTGAAACCTTTCAAAGGAGGTTGCTCTCTCACTCAGCTACATTAAGAAGACGAGGGCAACATAGTCTTTGCATTGAGACCACTGGTTCAATAACTATCACTCAACAATTGTTCTTCTTTAAAAGTCCTTGTCATCCTTATATGCCATTTTCTCCCAATTCTTGTTAGCATCATTTATGTCCCTTCAGGATGCTTATTTTTCTCAATAACTTCAGTGTAAGGCACATGATTTCTGCCCCCTCCCCCCATGTATTTCTACCATTAACCTCAATGATTTTGAAATAAAAATTCAAGTAGCCACACATCACAAACCCTCAGTGTACTCAAAACCAATAAATTCTGCCTCTGTCCTTCTTTAGCACACACTGACATGGCCATATTCATGACTTCTGGATCATCTGGTATGATTCTGGCATTGAGGTTATTTCTGACGCTATCTTGACCTAATTCTCTCCTACTTCTATAATCACTCTTCAACTTTCATGGATGGTTGTTCCTTTTTTTTTTGGGGAGGGGGGGGTCAGTTCCCCTAAGTATTATTAACAAGTGTCATCCTTTGATTTTCTATTACTCATCTCCCTTCTCATTGACTCCCAAAGTGTCGCCTATCAATTTTGATTGTGTCCTCTTTAACTTTATTCTCATTTCTTTCTATTCATGGAAGTCCCACGCTCCCTGAATTTCCTGGAAAATATGAATGTGTATTTTCAAGGTTCACCTTATCACTGTATGACCATTCCTAGTTCCCTATTCCTCCTAAGTTTAGTGATAACCCCTTCTCTCCATTTAATGGAACCCTGAATATATGTCAATCCTAGAAACTGCGACAGAGACTTTGACTCCTCCCATTGGATATAAGCGTCTTTAGGATATTCAGAGAGTGAAAAGGGAAGCCTCAGAATGGGACAACATATTTGAGATATATATGGCCATCAGATTATTTTACAGTAGGAGTTTAAAACAACTCCTGCTAATCAATGAGACACAAGGCAGGCAACTCAATAGAAAAACGAGCATGTGAGCACTTCACTAATAAAAAATAAAGTTAGAAAAAAGGCTCTAAACCTTATTAATAATCTAGGAAATGCAAGTAAAAATGCAATAAGATAGCAATATGTATCTATAAGAATTGCTAAATTTTCCCTAAAATGTAGAAAATTAAATATTGGCAAATATCTGGAGCAATAAGGATGCTCATGCCCTGTTGATGATAGTTTAATTTGTTCAACACACTCTGTAAAACTGATTGACATTTACTATTATATTTGAACATAGGCATAGCATCAGTTCCATTCTTCTTTATATCCTTGACAGAAATACTCATCCATTTGCAGCAGGACATCTATGAAAGAATGTTTATAACAGTAATGTTAAGACTAGCCAATCTAGAAATAACCCACATGGTCATCAATACCAGAATAGATACATCATTTATAGTATGTCTATGTAATGGAATACTATTCAGTAATGAAAATGAATGAGTTACAATAACCATAACAGGGAAGATGATTCTCACTGGTAAAATCAGCAGTGGACAAGCAGATAAACATATTCTATTATAGGAAGTTCAAACAGAAATAAAAAGTTTGATTTCATTTATCTAAAGCTAAAAATAAACAGGCCAAACTAAACTAGAAATGATCAAAACTAAATCAAGGCAAAGGTTGTCTTAAAAGTCAGGACTGACTTAGGTAAGTGTTTGCCTTTAGACAGATTTGTGAGTGGGGCACGATGCAGTGGGGCGCAGTGCCGATGGTGCCTTGTTCTGTGACCCCTGTGGTGGGTACACAGATGTTTGTTTTGTAATAATTCTTTAAGGTTTTATGCCGTTTTCCGTATGTGTCTTATATTTCATGGTAAAGAAAGGATCAAAATGGGTGGGGGTGAGCACCTGGCATTATAAGGTGGCAGGCACCCTGAGAGGGATGAGGCAGGCCAGTGATTTCTGGGCTTTGGGCTGAAGGAAATGGTAACTCACCGGGCCAGAGGTTGGTGTGTTTTCTTCTCCTAGGCTCACAGTGTGGAAAGGTAAGCAAGGGCAGCATGAAAGTGACCACAAATTACACACAACACAAGGGTCGTGGGCTCCTCACTCCCAAACTAGTAGAAAATCCAAGCTTAACCTAGCCTTCCTCTGCCCAAATCATCCTGAGAATATGCAGTATTTGAAGCATTTGGACAGAAACCTCTTCCTCTTGTCACACTTAGGTTTGCATGCGCTGCAGAGCAACAAGCCCAGTATCCTTCCAGGCCAGACTCTCCAGGAGCTGTCCCTAGACTGGCCGCTTACTGGTCTTCGCTGCTTCCAATGGAGTCCCAGTGCAGCTGAGATCTGACAGGCCTGCAGGGATGGGGACTAACCAAGCCACCTTCTCATGCGAACTTCAGTGCATTACTTGATGTCACCTCTGCCCCGAGTGAGTTCTGCCATGTGTTCCTATACCTTGGTCCATCAAAGTGTGAGGAAAAGTCACTCTTCTGCAATATCATGCCAGGAAGAAACAAGTCTCAGCCCAAATCACTGGGAGTCAGGTGTGACGATACACACTTGGCACCATTTTTCCCAAGCTGAGCCTGAGGTGCCAGGAGGGGCCCCAGCATCAGCCACCGTCTACTGTGACTATATCAGGTCCCCCCCACCCCCAAAGATTAGGTACTCCCTTTAGCATATCAGCCTAGACCATCCAGTCCCTTATGGTAATTATGCTCTAAAGATTCCTTTTTATACTTTCTGACCTTCTTGTTATCTTCCTTCCCTCCATCTATCTTCTCCCCATGGCCTCTCCACCCACTCTCCTTGCCTTCTCGTCATCCACAAATATTTGCGTGCCAGGCACTGTGCTAGGCAACGTAGAATACAGTAGTGAAAAGAGTCATTGTGTTCCTTTTCTCATGGAAGTCACAATTTCCTGCCTGCTGGTCTTATTTTGGGATACTAAGAACCTCTGAAATGTTTTCATAGCTATCTCACAGGAAAGGCAATGTGATCCGTATTTATTTTCTCCTAGGAGGCTTTTAATCTCCTATTAACTCCTTACTCATGACTGAAAAGAGCAGCGGGAGAGAAGGACCTGCCCATCTTCCAAAGACCTTAAGTCTTTGCAACAAAAGCACCTAATCCCCAGGTCCTTTCCTGGGCAAAAAAATATCCTGTCTATGTAATGTATGTCACATATAACACATCTAAACTCCTGATTTAATATTTAGAAAGGAATACAGAATTTTATTTAATTAATAAAACAAATATTTGACATTCAGTGAGTTCTATATATGACCAGTTAAGTAGAAATATGAGAGAAGGAAGACAAAATGTAAGGTTTGAGAAAAACACATCTAGGGAAAAAGAAGAGAAAGGGAAAAGGGGAAGGCTCGGTAGTAGATTTGGAAATATTTTAATACCTTATTTTGAGAGCTGAAGAATGTGATTACCTTATCTCTGCCTTTAAAAGGTTAATTAATTGTTTAACAGTTTTGGCTCTTTAACGGCTCTCACCTTGAAACATCAGAGGCTGCCCTGGGAATGAATCAAACACAGCACAAAACCAGGAAGAAAATGAGATAAAACAACAGCAGAGACAAGACCAAGGTTAATCTAAAACAGATTGAATTTAAATTAAAGCTTTGACTGGATGTTTTTCAATCACACAGTAGCCCACTTGTGTATTTTCACTGAGAGGAGGAGAAAATTGTGCATTCAGCAAATATGGAGACTAAGTCTCTCACTTGTCCAGGATTTCTTGCTTTTCCTTTACTATTCCTGACAGTGCTGTGGTCTGCTCCTTCAGTATAACTCAGGGCAGGGATCACAAACTTTTTCTGTAAAGGTCCAGATAATAAATATTTAGGCTTTGCAGGCTGGACAGCTTCCATGGCAACTACTCGGCTTTTCTGTTGTAGCCCATAGACAATATGTAGCCAAGTGAGTGACGCTATGTTCTAATAAAACTTTCTTTGTGAAAAATGTATGGCACGTAGGCCATATTTTGCTGATCCCTGTCCTATTGAGTAAGAGTAAGTAAGCGTACAGGATCTGAAATAGGGCAGACCTGAGTTCAAATTAAAGCTGTCATTTATAAGCTTTACAACCTTTGGCAAGTCACTTAACCTCTCTGAGCAGCTGTTTTCTCATCTGCAAATTGGGGATAATAATGCCTGACTTATAGGGTCATGAGAATTAAATCAGTTCATTTATTAAAATTGTCCAAAAAAGAACATGAAACATATTTTGTCTTCAATTAGGGGCAGTTATCATTATTGGTCACTCACTCACTCACTCATTCATTGGATTAATTAAATTAAGTTTTCAAAAGATTTAGTGAGTGCATATTATGAATCAGGCATTTGATAGTGGATGTGATACAACAGTATTTGCTGTCTATCCCTGATATAAGGAACCACATAGTATACAAGGGAAAATATGTACAAGTATTTGTAAGGTAAGGAGATTGGTGCTGAAAGAGATGCAGTAATTCCAAAATGTTTTCAGAACTAGTAAGAGCATGCCTATTTTAATCTTGAAGCTTCTTGGCTTTGAATGATGCTCCTTTTAATTAGAATGACTATTAATTTATTTCCAGATATTGGGATTTGGACATCTCATATAATCCAAGTAAAACACATATAGAAAGGGGGCAGGGAGGAGGTTGTCCATGTTAATTGACCAAATAATAAATTAAGAAGGAAAATATAGTCTCCATTTTTCAAAAATTTGCTGTGTCTTTGAGGAATACCTGCCTGGATACATAACTCATGGTTAGGGGAAAGAGAGCTCACTTAAACCAGTGTGTCCCTAAATTTACCAACTGAGAGGAATCCTTCCTATCTCTGCCCTAAAACTATGTGTATAAAAACTGAAAGTAAATACACATCAGAGTGATGCCTGGACAGTCTGTGAATATGGGAAAGAGACAAGGTCCCTGCTCTGTCACAGGTGATTGGTTCAGTTTGGCGGTAACCCCACAGTTCTCAATTCTTCAGATCTTTGAGTTTCAACCTATTTTTTCTTTTCCTTGAAAATGAATAGGAGCTAGGGTAAAATGTATGCAGAGTGCTTGCTGGGTAGCATGCCACAGTGCTGGCAATCTTAAGTTAACATGTCTGGCAGGCGGTAGCACCTGCAGCTTTGGGATCATCGAAAGAGCACTTTTGTTATTTGTTGGCTCTCATGAGGGGCACTGATAACTGAGGCAGTGGTCAGCAGCTCATGTGACTGTGGACAGTAGTGGGAGGACAGCTCTTTAAAAGGGGCCCCAGTTGGAGAAGAAGACAATGGCTCATGCCACAGAGAAGTAGAGAACAATTTTTGTTAACCTGTTAGTATGGACTTCTAACACAATGGGGGGAAATTTGCTGGGGGCTGGATGTTCTGCATTAGCAGGTAGGATAAGAATCTGCAGAATATGAGGCATAATAATTGTTGGCATTAAGGTATCAATGACCTGGCTGCCTAACCATTTATTTCCTCTACATGCTCACTGTTCCTTCAAATGTTTACAAAGCACTTATTTATAAGCTCCAAAATCACTTCCTGTTAAACCTTAAAAGTATTCTGTGTGTGTGTGTGTTAAGCAATCATACAGGAGAAAGAGGAAGAAGGTGGTAGTGTAACTTGAGTGCAGGGGAAAAATAAATAACAGAACGAGGAACACTCCAGGTGTCAGAATGGCTGGCTCTTGTGGAAAACACTGGGGACTTTGCTCATTGCCATGATATCACCACAAGAGTTGGAGGAAACATAAATATCTCTGGGCACACAGCACAAACTTAATTATCCTTACATCCTCCTAAACAAAGCACACTACTAATAACATTAGTCAGAAGTGCACAAGGGCACAAGGATAAAATGGGCACGTTAGTGATAAATGGGTTACTAACAGGAGTTATAAATCTAAAACTCTCCTTCCCTACTTTGCATTATTAAATGGATTATATTGTACGGCACTAAGGGGCAAGACCTCACTATTAGAGAGAAATAATTGGAAAAATAAACACACAAATACTTAATGTTTGTGTAGGTACTGCATTTCTTCAATTCTAATATCATCTATTGTAAAACAAACTATAGTTTCACCAATATTTTCTGGGATATAATGGGAATTAAATATACATAGCAACTAAAAAAGCAAGTCTCAGTTATTTGGACACTTTAGTATGCTATATTAAGTGCCTCTTGGTCAAAGAAATATACATATAGTCAACACTGTCATCGAAAGATGAACAGGCTGAGCAGGTAGGACTAGAAGATGGTGGGTGAGTTTATAGTAGATTGTCACCGTGCCCTAATTCCAGTTGGGAACTTGCTAATTTATAGCAGAGAATATGTCACTCTTGTCTTAAGAAACCCGGGTTCCAGTTCCAGTTGTATATCTTAATAGCTATGCAATCTGAGGCAAGTTTCCTTCTCATTAAATCCCAGCTTTAATGAGACCCTCTGAGAGAAATAGCCCTTGAATGTACAGATTGTTTTTTTTTTCATCACCCAATTTTTACTCTCTTTTAGCATCTTGTCCTTCTCCTTTATAGAAATTACTACAATTATAATTAAATTTTTGGGTTATTAATATGTTAATTATAGCTGAGTAGAATGGGTGCCATTCCTTAACTCTACTTCCAGCTTCTGCCTCAGTACGTGACACATGGTAGATGTTTCAATATTTGTTGAGTCAATGAAGTTATTTTATTATCTAGGCATAAGTGCTTCATCAGTAACATGAGAGTAGTACACTAAAAGATGTCAACAGAGCCCTTCCCACCCCCAAAATCCTGTGATTAAGTTTCTTTTAATCTATCTTCATTTAAAATTTTATATCAAAGGAAATTCTAGATTTCCTGTAGTATGCAAATGCTATGTGATCATTTTAGAGGTATAAAAATGGACTTGCCAAAAAATGGGCTGGCAGAGTATAATTTAAACTATAAACCCCTTGAAGGTTGGGATCATATTTTTCTGATCTTTTTTATTTCTAGGTCCTAGCACAGATCCTTAAGGTGGAAGACAATCTTTGCTGAATTAATACAGGAGGCTAAACGAAAGGAATAGTGGGAAAAATCGGAATAAGCAAACAGTGCAATGGGAGAAGTTTGTAGGCAGAAACTGCGGGAATTTGAAGGGAAAATGGGATTAGACAAAGGTACTCAGGTGTTAAAGTGTTAATAATTATTTATAGAGTTTCAGACAAAGACATTTCTAAATCAGAAAATAGCTTTCAAATTAGTAGTGACTATAGTCTTTTTTTCCCCAATAATCTAAATTTGAAGCAGTGGAGAAGGGACCTAGTACTGGATTGAAGGCCTCTTCGCCTCCCTCCTCCTTCAGCCAATTTTGTAAATCTCTTACTGAAATCGAGGTTCTGTGTGCAACCATAGCCACGACCTGGGACCCATCAAAAAGAAGGCAGCAGTGACCATGCAGAAGATGCAAAAAGTCCTCCAGGCAGCTGAGTACCTCTTAATGGAGGAACGTTTACGAAAGAAAACTTTGGTGTTTATTATTTTGATAGAGCACTTCTAAGGAGTGCTCCTAGTTTATCAGAAAGAGGAGAGCTGCTGCTTAAGAAGTGCTTTAAGATGCTTGGAAGAAGATATTTTCCTTTTAAAAAGATCTACTCTACTGTCATTTTCCCTCCTCTCCCCCAGAGAATCTTCCACATTTTTTCTCCCAACTTCACACAAATGTAACACTCAATGGCTCTTTGAAACATTCAATGGCTCTTTATGGATGAAAATCTTGAGCTTTCCAATAGTGACAACATAACTAAAGATCCTTCAAAATCGAATTTCTCTATGGTATTATTTGATGATTTTGCTTGAATTCCAAGCACTAGTCAATATCTACCATATCAACAATTAATCATTTAACGTATATGTCTTTAATATAAAAACAAAATGCAAAGAGAAATCAGTATCTATTCTTTTTTTTAGATCTCTGTAAGTCCTAATCTTTAGACGATAAGCCCCATGAGAGTAGGCACACATAGAAAATAATGACAGTGGTGGACTGTGTTTAATAGATGAGGCTGGAAGTTCCTTTCTTTCTTCATTCTGCCACCCTGAAGGCTGAGGTGATCAATGCCTTGACTCATAGCAGTCCACGCATGTATGTCACACCAGCATACTTCAGCTCTCTGCCTGGAAAGGTAGTTCTGAAACTTTGATTCATTTGTTGTCTTTCTTCAATTATTTTTCCTTATCCAAGTTTTATGCTTGGGTATAAACAAACCCAATGGCAATTGCTACATGGATTTCACCTTTGTCATTTGGCTAAATGGTCAGCCACAGCTCTTATTGCCATGGTAACTTGCGCAGAACATATGTTGTTTCCACACATCTGGGAGTCACAGGATCCTCTCAGACTGACTCTCTTCTGTTCTTCCTTTGCACTTTTCTCCTTTCTTATACTTACCACACTGAAGTATGGTTACTATTGTTTTACAATGTGAGTTCTTGAAGGCCTGAGGCTCTATTTGGTTATTTCCCCAGTCTCTGACCCTGTACGTAGCATACAGTAGGCTCCTTAGGAGCCTGACCTGCTCAACAATCCCGTGGAACGTGATAACTAATAGGAAGCTGGCACCACTGAGATGCTTTGTATGTAGTTACCAATTGCTTTGCAATAGAGACAAACTTGGAGAAGTGTGAGCACCCACTGCAGGATGACAGATTATCATCTGATTTTGAGGAGAAAGAATCCAAAATAGATCACAGAAAACGTTGTTATGTGTATTTAAGGATTACAGCTAGGGAAAAACACACTGCCTTTTATATCCCTCGGTCGTTACAAGACAGACACTTATAAATCTACTCTGAGGCTATTTGGGGATTAGCAAATCTCTGGTAAGCAGTACAGGAGAGCTGGAGAATGGATCCTGTTGAGTCTGCAGTGTGAGTGGGGAAGGAAATAAATTGGAAGAGGCCAGCAGGTTAAGAAATAGAATAAGTATCAGAAGAGATTGAACTGTAGTGTTTAAGTTAGGTAGAAATGATGTTCAGCCTGGGTGCAGTTTATATTGCACTGAATCAGTTAACAGAATTGAGGACAAAGGTCTTTATTGATACATTTCAGTTCTCGAGTCACTGTGCAGTATCAGTGAAGAAGGCTAATAGAATGCCAACTAAGATTAGGTGAAATATTAATAATACACAGTACTTCTACAGAGCATCTAATAAAACCAAAGACACTCAGAGTTGGAAAGTATCTTAGAGGTCATATAGTCTACCTCTCTCACTAATGTCTCCTCAAACTTTTATGTTCAAGACATACTTCTGAATTAGAATTTGGAGCAGCCCCTTGGAGGGATTAAAACATTCAAAATAACAACTAATAAGTCAGCAGTTATTAAAACTCAGCATCCGCCATGACAAATTTGACAAGTATGAGGTGGACCTTTAAAAGCAAGGGAAAAAAAGGAAAATTAGCAATGGGGCAATGCCCCTCAACTGGAATGCAGCCCACACTGTATCTAGTAGCTCACTCAGGCCCCGTATATCTCTCCATAAAAGACAATGGAAGGATGGCAGACACATAAGTTCTCTTCTTGCTGAACCTAGCTTTGTAAATTTTCCCTTTACCCAGTAAAGTGTATTCCTTGTGTGACATTGTGGAATTTATCTCAAACCCTACTGTGTAGCAGGTGGCTTCCATGAAGGGACCCATTTTGCAATATACCCCTATATGCCCTTTCAGCAGATAACCCATTATCTTCCATTTAAGATCTTTCTCCTAGATAGTCCAAGCATTTTTGGGACTTACTTGGTCCACAGAAGGGTGTGAGTTCTCCTTCCAACAATAGGTCAAGAAAAAAGCTGAAGTCTGTCAATCTACTCCTGTCACTCTGAAGTCCTGTCCTCTGCCTTGGAGATGTCCATGCTGGTCCAGGTTCCATGACACAACAGTGGATCCTCAGGTCATGTACATGCTCAGCTCTTGTTCCACAGAGCATTACTCAGTGTCTGCATCTAGAGGACCTTCCAGCATTAGCCAGATGGTGTGCCCAATAGCTTTGCCCATAGGTCCCTGTCTTGGGCCTGGCTCTCCAGGCGAATTTTATTAGAGCTGAGTTGCACTTCCCTCCCACCATTTCTTTACTTTGAATCTTGTGGAACAGCCCTCAGTGTCTTACTTCTCTTCTCTTCCAGGAGCTCCAACTTTGCATTATAATGCCCTTAGGGAGTTCTGGGTTTGATCATTTATAAAATAAATTATTTTCTATTTTTGTTCTCTCTGAACAATGACACTTTTTCCTCCTAAAATTACAGAACAAAGGAGACCACTTAAGGGATTATTTACAGAACAAAAAAGATCTGCTTCAAGGTATATTCCTGGAAGCTGGAAAATTTTTAAGAATATTCTTTAAAGGCATTTCACTTAAGCTCTGTCTTATTGGACTCCTAACTCCACCAACAATCTTCCAACTTGAAGACAACTATCATATTATCATTAAAATCACATCTTTCCAAGATGAATATGTGCACTTATAAATATGTGACTTTGTCCAAATCACTGTGCTTCAGATTCCTTAACTGTAAAATGGAGATAATAATCAGAATCACACATCATAGGTTATTGTGAGAATTAAATGAATTAATATAGAAAGCGACTAGAACAGTGCCTTGCACATAGCACTATTTATGTGTTAACTATTATTATTATTTCACAATCCTATACCCAAAACTGCTGGGACAAGATATATTTTGAAATTCCTATGTTTTGAATTTTTATTTAAAGGGCAACATGGAGATATACCATCTATTATATAATGTCTCCAGTGGGGCATGGGGTAGACTCCCATAATGAAGTACACTAACATTTCTGTAATGAAACATGTGAACTTGTACACTAAGTGGGATAAAGAGTATAAATAGCCTCTCTTCATTGCCAGTCAGAATTTGCCAACAATTGAGATAAAACATCTTTCAGCTTTCAAATATTTTGGATCTCAGAATTGCAGGTAAAAAATTGTAAATGTGTTGTCATTATTGTTATTGTTTTTAGTCCTCTTTTTGTTAAATCTGTTACAATGTACTGTCCTGATTATTCTCTATATGTTCCCAGTTTGCCCTTCCTTATCTTGCTGGATCGAGGTTCCCAGAGTGGAATATGTTATTTTGGATGGTGACACACTAGGCTCAGACTAGAATTGATATATCACTCTTCTAATGCTGAAACTAATGCTTTTGGGATTAACTCACCACACTATGGTTTTCAGTCAGCAGAACCTTTATTTCTTTTTCATATATGCTACCGTCTAATCTCATGTGCTCTTCCCTTGGTTTTGTGCAACTTGTGTTTGGAAAATAAGTTTCTCCCTATGAAATTGGTTCACCCCATGAAATTTAATTTTTTAGGCTTGGCTCATTTTCCCAGTCTGATGAGATAATTTTGGATCTGTCATCTCAATATCTGCTATTGCCTTCCATCAAATTTAACTTTGATTAGCATGTCTTAATCCAATTTGGTGAGAAAAATATTGAAAAGGACACTGCCAAGGGCAGAGCTAATGCTGCTCATTAGTGAACATTAGTTGACACTATTTGGAATAGTCGTCCAACCAATTAAAATCTGTCAGACGCTAGAGCAATTCAAATTTCCACTCTTGTCTCTAAGAATATCAAGAAGATCTTTGTCTGAGGTTTCATTAAAATCCACACTTGATCTGTCTACAGAAATCCTGTATTATAAAAACCTGAATAAAGAAGAAATTAAGGGGAATCTCACCTAATTTGGTCTTTATAGTGGTTGCTTCCTCTATCTCAGTCAGTACAAAAATCTGTATGATAATCTGTTCCTCAGATTACCAAGCCTGTATTCTTTAGATATGACAACATATTCCTTCTTTCAATTTTTGAAAATTAGAACATCTGTTCATCTCCATTTTCATAGCACCACTTCTATTCTCCATAGATTCTCAAAGATTATTAAAAACAGTAAGATGTGCAATATCCTACGTCTGCCGATATTTGTGAAAGGTGACTGACTCTAAAAGGTATCCTCCAAATAAACACACTTTTAAGTGGCGAAGGGTAGTCTATTAATAATTATGCCAGAAATATAGGCTTAGTCTGGCACTAAGAACATGACTGAGAGTCTTCGATTCATTCATCGTGAGAAGGTACCTTTTACAATCTCCTCACTTAGCTTGAGGCTGCTCGCCAATATTGGCCCCGACCATCCATAATTGACTGTTGTCTTCTGTGGCAGAAAAAGATAAATAGAGCACCCCACTGTCCACCCCCAAACATTCATTAATCATTCGTTCTATGATGAAAAGAAGATATTTGACACTCTATCTCTTCCTGCACTGAATGATATTTTTAAAAGAAGCAGAAGTAGAAGGAGAAGGAGAAGGAGAAGGAAAAGAAGAATCTTTTTCAAGTCTTAGCTTATTATGTGTTGTAGCTTCCCTGATTCTATATTTTACAAATATTCTTTTTACTATCTGTCTTCCTATCATTTGCACAAATCCCCTTGAAATTTGCAGCCATCCGAGATTCCTGTTGATCTCTTTAGATATGACTTCTGCCCTTTTTTTAGTTTTCTAATTATTTGCAGAAGAAAAATTGTAATTTCTTTCTGAATAACCTAATAAACCTCTTGAGCTTTCTTCCATTTCAGATGCCCAGCCATGGTTTTATCCTTCCTTTTATCAGAACTTTTTGAAGGCTCCCTCCCTGACTTCCCTACATCTGATTAAACTTAACATTCCTCTCCCAAGCTCTCATGAGCCCTAGGATGTCTTAGACACTTTTTCCTATGGTTCCTGTCATTTTCACACTCCCAATCTATTTGATGGCCAGAATTAATTTGAAAACTATCAGTTTCTCTCATTGCTTATTCTATTATCTTCAGCATAATTTACACATTTCTATTAAGGGATCCCTTTTCATTTTATCTTCCTTAAGCCTTTCAGTCCCTAGAGAAAGTAAAAGATCCAGAAGAACCTGTTACAAAATGTAAATTTAGAGTAATTTAGAAAGCCTTAAGGTGTTTATTATGAAATAAAAACCCAGTAGAGTAGGAATGTGGACATGGTATTTTAAGTCAATGACAACACCTTTGCTGCAATCTATCAAAATATGTGCTTTGCACACCGAACCCTAGAATCATTAAATTGAGACAAGACAGAAATCAGGCCACTGTGAAGATATGGCAACTTTCTGTCATTAAAATGGCATATATTGATTTGAAACAAGTTGTTAAGGAGCTCCCTTTTTTCTTATATTTCTACAAGAAGACTAAATCTACTCCCTTGGAAGGAGTAGTTTGGCAGTAACACTTCTGAGGCCTCCATCTTCTCACTTCATTAGCTTCCTCCTCAACGAAGGAGGGTCCACTCCTCAAATGAGTGGGACGGGGCAGACCTGACTGCCAGGACCCCATTTGCTCAGGGCTGGAACACTGCGAGGAAAAGTCAGGAAAAGACTGGAGCTACCTGTTCTCAGGCTCTGAGACTGTTTGGTTTCCCCTTCCTCCTTAAGGAAGGCTGACCACCATCCCGGGATGAGTCAGCGCCCCACTGGTCCCGGGGCTGAGTTTAGGGGTGAGTTGGGAGGCTCCACGCATTCTCCAATCAGGTCTTCACAAGGAAGCATCGTAACAACGTGATTTTCTTCTTCTTTTTTTGATAAAGGCCAGTTGTTGCTGATTTTGTACCTTTGTACTCTAATGGACAGAGCCTAGGAAGTGACTAGAAATGAGGGAGGATTTAGCCTGGAAAGTTCACCTTGGACATTCCATAAAAGTGTTTAGAGGGAGCGCTTGGGATGCTCTTTACAGGAATGGCATTTTCATACGCTTTTGTTAATTCCCTTTCAGAACTTTAACCAGGAGTTTTGGCAGTCTGATTAGTCAAAGGCATTTTTTAAAAGAATAATTATGGAGGGATAATTGCACTAAAAGTAATTAAAACATTATACCGCCATACTGATTTTAATATTGTAGCAATGTTGCATTACTAGCCAAGCTGATCAATGGATTTCAATAAAAAGTCTAGAAACGTTTCCAAACACCTGTAGTCATTTAGTGTATAATAGAGGTGGCGTTTCAATCAGTGGGACACAATATGTATTATTCAAAATAAAGTGTTGGGACAAATTTGGAAAAATAAATTTAGATTCATTTTTATTGTATTCTCCAAAATAATGTTCAGCTGTAGTAAGGAATTAAATAATGACTAGGGTTTTTTTGAGTACAAACTATGCTATGCACTTCATATGGATTGTCCCATTTATTAGTTTTAATAGTCCTATGAAGTAGATACTGATGTTAGTCACATTTTATAAGGAAAAAAAATAAGGCACAGATCAGATTAAGCCTTGGATCAGTGCAGGTAGGATAGAGCACAGGATTAAGGTGAGGATAAGGTATGGCTTCCAACCTCCAAGCTCTTAACCATTATGCTTAACTACCTTGAAAGAATTAGAAGACATTAATGGTGAATATGTATATGTGGTTGTAGCACAGAGACGATCTTTAAAAACTTGACTGCGAAATCAAAGCCAAGAAGGAAAGTATTTACCCACATAAAAATTTAAAGCCTTCCATATGTAAGAAAATACCGTAAATGAAACAAGACAAATCAATGATATTTTAAATATGTAAGACAGAGGATAGATTAAAATACTTAATATATAGAGAGCTCTTAAGAAAAGCTTTATACTCCAGGAGAAGAATGGATGGGGAACATGAAGGCAATATACAAAAGAAATGCAAATAACCCCAAATAGGAAAATCATCAGCCTTACTATTAACCAAGTAAATGAAAATAAAACCAAGGACATTAATCCACAAATTTATGTGAAATAGTGGAAATTTAGAAACCTAACTTTTTTATTTTAGGGAGTTGATTAAAAGCAAGAACAAATGTACCACACTAATGAAAGATGTTGTTAATGTGAGGAAAATATGGGAGGGGGAGGGGTTGGGGCATATGGGAATCCCTTATATTTTTTATGTAACATTTATGTAATCTAAAGCTTCTTTAAAAATAAAATTTAAAAATTAAAAAAAAACACGAGAGAGTTTCACGTAGCCCTTAAAATAATATTTTAACAATATAATGAAATGGCAGAGCACACAATGTATATTGCCAAGGAAATAAGAAAGTATTAGGGCCCAAATTCCATTTTCAAACAAGGCACAGATATGAATAAAGACTGGTATGTAATACAGAAAACTTAACAGTGGGCATCTCTAAGTGGTAGGTGTAAGTTTGTATATATCTCTTTTCTTTTCATCTTTTCCCCCTATTCCCCAAATACTCTATAATCTACTGTCTTGGTAGAGACATGTGTCATATTTATTATGTATATATGTTGTGAAATGAGCACTTAAATCTAAGGCCACCTCAGAGTATTATATTTCCCTTTTCTAGTTATATTTAGTTTACAAAACTCTATTACATACACTACCTCATTTAACAGAAAAGTTATCCCTGGCAGGTTCCTGCTGCTACTTATAATAACCTAATCTTCTATTCTAAAAATTTGGAAAGGAGGAAAGGAGAAGCCTTTTTCAAAGAATCCATTATTCCTCCCTTCCAATTCAGTAGAGCACATCATTCATGGTCATTCATTGTAAAGAGCACACATATTTTACTGCAGCTTATCTATAATTCAGCCTTCATGCAAAGTAGCATAGTAATTCAGTGCCACCTTGTTTGCCTTTATTCGTGTTTGAGGATTTGCGTAGACTATGGACTCAGCCGACAGGTGAAAGGTGTGTTTTTTTTTTATTATCTCCAACCTTCTTGGATTAGATGCTGTCTCTATCCCTCCTAAATCTGAGAGGCTCAGACCCTGTTCGTCTCTGCTCCTCTGGTCCTGCTCATTAGTTCCAGTCACCAGCTCCTGTTCTTCTTTGTCATTCATTTTAGTTCCTCCCTCAAGTCCAAGGCAAGCCATGACATTTTCTCTGTGTTCTCTTTGGTAAGCATGGCCTTATCCTTTCCAGACTCCGGGATCACTACATTTGGCTTCCATTCAGAACTTCTTTCCACGTTTCCTCAGCCCGTGGCTCCTGAAGCACCCTCAGAAATTGAGTGGTCTCAGCACATACCATGCCATCAACTGCGCTGAGCTGAATCTCACCTCTCCTTTCTGCCTGCTTCTCTCTCTCTTTTTTCCTTTATCTTCTTAAGAGTTCATAAGCCCCTTTAAAGCTCCAGTTGCATTAAATTCTTTCTCAGCAGATTCCATTTTAACCTACGGGTCATCAGCTTTAGGCTATTGTTTCTTCTTAAAAATTAATATAACCATTAGCATCTCTTTACTTAATTTCAGTTCATTGTTTTCTGCCTCAGAGAAGACCTATCTGTAATGAAGACAGGAGTTGTTTTTTCCATGGGCCACAGGCCTTCTTTCCTGAATCCTTTAAATCACCCTGTGTCTCTAGGTGCCTTCTCTGTTTGTTCTTTCCACTACCCCCTTCACCGCACTCCAACCCCAACTGGACTAGACTGCTCATTAATTAAAAGACTGAATTCAGAAATTCATTTGCATTCCCAGCTCAGACTCTGGGTATTATGTTTACACATACAAATCAGTTTTCCTGAATTTATATTTTTTTAACAGTTAGATTTAGGAACACATTTCTCCACATAACCAGTGGAGTTACTTCAGGAGTTTTAATATTCATGGATGCTGAGGGTGATATAAGCCTGGAACTATTATCCATGCTACGTGATTTAAAAGTTTATGTTCATAAAAACATTGATTCTTTTAATAATAAGTAAATGTTAGACATGCATTCTTAAATTTTCTATTAAGACAATGCAGTTGTTATTTTGTTCATAAACTGTAATTGTATATAACTTTGAAAAAAAGTTTTCCTGCTAAGAAAATATTTCAATGTCCCTGGTCTATTTAAAGTCAAGAAAGCATTTTAGGCTCAGTTTTACTTTCCAAAATCGTATGGACACAACGTGACTCAGTCTCTATGATTTTATATTAACTACAATATAGCTTATTTTCCTCACCTAAAAATGTGGAGATAATACCTCATGGATTTGTCTGGAAGAATAAATAATGGAAACCATTGTAAGGGTCAGTAAATATAAAATGCTATGTGAACATTACTAAATCATAGCCATAATGCAAAGTGCATAAGCACTTTTCATTTGGGTTCCTTGCTAATGCATTAATCTGTTGCCAGAGGTTAGGCCCTGCAAGTGATGTCAGATGAGGTGAGGATCTATTTGCTTCCCTAATCTATCACATAGCTTCCAGAGGTGATAGTTATTGATGAGAGGCAGAACATTTTTATTATTTTTTAAAATAGTAAATACAGCTTATTTGTGAAAACAGGTACCTCTAACATTCTCAGGCATCCCCCTTCAGTATCAACTGTTAACTCTAACAAGGGTTCTTAACAAGGGGTCCAGGAGCTTGAATTAAAAAAAAAACAAAAACACTCTTTGTGGGAACATGTTGGTGTGGGTGTGATACATTTATTAAATAATACACAGTATAGTGTGGACTTTGTAAGGGGTCCGTGGTTTTACCTGACTAGCAAAGGGGTCTGTGGAACAAAAAAGGATAAGAACCCCTGCTCTAACCCCTTTTCCTCACAGTGGCTGTTCTGCCAGGTAGGTCTTGTTTCCAAGATGGTGACATGAGGAGGGTCAGAGCTATTAGAGCCCTCCCTCCTCAACTGGTATGCCATTGAGATCCCCCAGAGGGTCATTGCTGGCCTTTGACTATGCCCCTCCTTTCATGCCTCACTCTTTTGACTGCCAGAGGAGAATAACATGGGTGGCAAAATCCTGCAACAACTCATTCTGATTTTCTTGGCCACCATTAGCTCCTCTCCAGCCCCACTCTCCAAATCCTCCAGACTGTCATTTTATAGCCCTCAGCATTATTTTATGATTATAATTTCTAGTTTATAATATGTAACCTCTTCACCCACAAACCAAGACAGCCAATACCAAAAGTTCCGTGGGCAGTTCCCTGATTTTGGTCATTGGTAGACTATTTAAGATAGTTTTGATTTATTTTTTATGTTACATTACCAACCATGAAGAAATGGCTGAGCATATTATTTCCTGCAATAAGAAAGAGTGCCAAAACTAACCTATTTTCTATGCATTTCTGTAAATATAGTTACAATGGAATGTGATTTTAATGCTATATTTCTCCCAAGTGCCACATTTGGAAATATATCTATCATGGGAATTGGTTAAGTCACATGTGGATGGTTTGATATTTCCCATTGTCATTGAGTAAAATAAAGCACCTTTCTTTGATTTCAATCAGCTACTTGGATTTCATCATCTGTACATTTTGAGCATCACTTGATAAATTAAAAAACAATAACACTGATTCCAATGCCTCATATAGGTTTGCAATGAGATCTCAGAAAATGTTATATCATGTATATTCATTTGTATCGTAAGTGATAAGTATCAGGGATAAACCTGGTTAAGCTGAGTAACCATAACTGGGACCAAGAGGGATGAGATGTTTTGAATTTTCCATTTTATTTTGTAAGATAATGGAATGTCATTGCAATGTATTCTCATAGGATAGGTGGCTGGTGAAGCTGGTGGTAGATGTTCTGATAGGCTGAGCTCCCAGGCTAATGTTGAATGAATGAAGGATGAGTGAGTGAATGATGGAATGGTGAATGAATATGAGGATCTGAGGATATGATGAGTGCTTTTGTGAAAACACAATAGTTATGAAGAGCACATTTAAGTAGAATCAATATTCTATCTGAAAAGTAAAATCTACTTTCCACCCTCTATTTTACATGTCTCCCTCACTTTTCCTTTTCTGGCCTTATTTCCTCAGTTCCCTTTCTTTGGATCACTTCCTGCATTTGCCAGAGACAGTTCTTCAGATCATTGATAATTAGTATCAGTTCCCTGTGGCTCTTCCTGGATTCTTTTCAACTGAACAGTAATTTTTTCTTTAGCATTTCCTATTGCTTTAATGTTCACTCCTGTTTTAAATTCTTCATTAACTTTAATTAAGCTTTCCTAAGGCTTAAATACCTGTAAAACTTTTTTTAACGTAATCATTTGATTTGCCTACTCAGCTTCCCTAGTCTAACCCAGTTTTAAGACTGTTAAACCTAAAATTGTGCCTGGGAGATGATGTGATTAGAGAGGGGGAAAGAAATTAGGCATTGTTAGTGAATGTTTAATGATGAGTTTTGCTGGAAAAATCTCACACTTCAGTGTTCTTTGTGTTTCATGCTGATAAGCAGCTAATAATTTTAAATGCCTTCATTTTGGCTGTATTTTATTAAAAACACTTATAGTTCTCAAGTCCACGTAAATACTAGGTGCGAGTTCACCCAGTCTAGAAGAAAAAGAACCTTACAATGTCCTTTTCAAATATTGCTGCTTGTTTCAGCAAGTCTCTTTAATTTTAATTCTGTAGACCATTATTTATTTCTTAAGCCTGCAATAGTTTTTCCAATTCAGAATTTGGAATTGGAAATTGATCTTAAGGACAAGGTATTCCGTTTTCTTCCGTTTATAGATGAAGAAACTGAAGTCCAGAGAGGTTAAGTTTGCAGAGCTGGGTACTAGAAGAGCCAGACCAGAACCCAGGAATTTGGCTGCCTTGGGGTCTGTCCAGTCACCTGTTTAAAGGATACTCACTAAACCACAAACCGTATGGACACACCAAGTGGTCTGTAAAATATCCTAGCGACTTCACCCCAACTCAAATTCAGATGAAGAGGAAATATTAGAATACACATGAACCTGCTTAGGGCTCGGGTTATTTCTAGAAATTATAGAAAGAGTTCATTTTCATTTTAATGGATGGCATTTTCTCTTGGTTCCAGGGAAAGTTGTAACCCTCTTATGATCCTCCTATATAAACTCTAGGAGAATGCCTTTGTGACTTTTATATCCAGCAGTCATTTGTAGTCTGCTTTATAATATCTACTGAGTATTATCAAAGGATATCTTTTGCATCATCTGGGATAGCACTGGATCCAATTATTTCTTTTCTTCCCCTCAATGCATATTACCAGTATAGGCTCTGTTTGTACCTCTGAGGAAGATAAATAGAAATATAGATTGCTCTTTGATTAGAAAGCAAACAACCCTATTGAACTGAACTGCATTAAAATAAACAACCAGACTATTCATGGATATTCTTGTTACACATGATTTGCCCTGGACTATTATTTTTACTTGGACTTTGTGGCTTTTAGGTTTCCATATAGTACATAATTCCCTTAGTATTGTAAGCCATAGTGGCAGCTAAAGAATAAACCACTTTGATATGGGTAAATATATTCTATGGTAGAGTTTTAGTGCTTTTTGAAACTGTAATTGGTGCCTATATTATCAGTGTAATTGTCCCCTTAGTTAATATAATTTGATAAGAAATTGGTTATTTTGATTCAATTGGAAAAGTTTTATCTTCTTCTTTAGTAAGGTCACTTATTTGGCCATTTTGTTGAAACAAAGCATTTGAATGATTTTCACCCAAATCAAATTACCTGCTTTGATCAGGTTCCTCCCTCCCTCCCCCGCACCCCCCTCCATCCAATGGATAAATATGGTAAAACCGCATTGATGCAGCTTATCTCTTATCATCACTCTTTTGAATCCTTACACATTTTAGAGACTTCTCTCTATTCTTCAGAGAATCCTTATTTTCTCAGGATTCCCACACATTGGGGGAGAGGTCAGTGTTCCTGTGACTAATCATTAAATGAGATACATGTGTCATTGAAGAAATTTGTTCTCTTTCAAAGTCAAAAAGATTCCTAACATTGGGAAAAGGGAGCTACATAGAATTAACCTTCAATCTGTAGAACAAATAGTGTAAGGCTTGTTAAGTGGCCCCCCTCCTTTGTCTCTGTGACTTTCTCTTCCTCTGGAAATATTATTCCTGGGTTCTTCTTGGTCATCACTTCTAGATATCGACATTTAGAACCCAAAGTTTTCGACCTAGATGAAGATAGCATTATTTAATTAAATAAGAAATGCACCAAGCTTACATACCTTCTAAAAGAATGACTCTGTGATCCTGAAACTATTTTCCCACATTCATTTCCTGAGTGACTTACAAATGGAAGTCCTGAAATTATATTGCCACTGTAGAGCTAGCACAGGAGTACAGAGAACTAATTTAGCAACTACGGTGGAAATACAATGTCTCCCTGTATTCTCCTTCTGAGGATTACAGCATTCTAATAGTCAGGTCTTGAACATCAGGGTTATTGCTCAGCATTTGTAAAGTTAAGATATCATTTGAAACATAGTAACATTATCTGTATGAGAGATTATTTGTATGTTGAAGACAACATCGTTTACAAGCACCCAGTGTTTTTTGTTATCTGCCAAAGAAATTCATCCCTTATCCAAAAGCTTAATTGCATCTAGTCGTCTCTGAAAATAGGTTTTGGATATTCAGCTATGGAATCTGTCCTGTCAGACAGTCCTAGCATCTCTATTCTTCTGTTTTGCGATGTGACAGGAACCACACAAAGGAAACACCACAGGCTTCAGAGCAACTGAGGGGTGTTACCACTGGAAATGTTTGCTTAATTCAAACATTGGAAGACACTGTTGAGCACCAACTCTGTGGAAGGCATGACACTAGGTGTGAAGTATTGGAGACAAAACAGACCAGTTATCATCCTTATGAAAACCAGATGAACAGGAAAGATAGATATTAAATGATCACATAAAGAAATAGGTAATTTCCAACTTTGATAAGTGCTATGAAGGAATATCAGAGTATTCCATGAGGGAGTATAATGACACTTAGCTGACATTGGCCGCACACCAATGTCTCTCTGATGTTTGGAGTGAGATCACAGTGGTGGGCAGGGCCTTCCTGGTAGAGGAAACTGCCTGGGTAAAGGTCCTGAAGTAGGAAAAGCCCATGTGTTTTAAGGAGGTGAAATGATGTCAGGGAGGTAGGATCAAGGTGAATGAAGGGGGTAAACATGATATAAAATGCAACTTAAAAGGTAGCCAGAGTCTAAATTATCCAGGATTTTGGAAGCCATAGTTAAGGATTTTGATTTTTCTTTCAATGTACAGTGATACACCATTGAGAAATTTTCAGTCAGGTAATGACATGATATGATTCTTATTTCAAGAAAAGTACTTTGCTGCAGAGAGAATGCATTGGATGAGAAAAAGAAGGGGAAAGTGGGGAGGAATTTTAGGAAGCAGATATGTAGGTTCATTTGTGAGATAATGGTGATTTGATTAAGGGTAATAACAAATTGGAGATAGAAACAAGTCAATAAATTCAAGATATATTTTTAAGGTAAAATTAACTGTTGAAGTATATAAGGGATGAAGAAAGGAACATTCAAGGATGGCTTCCAGAATTTGATGTAAGCAACTGTGAGGATGGCATTGTCGTTTGCTAAGATACAAGCAGTTTGGGTTGGGAAGAGGGAGGTCAATATTCAGTTCTGCACATGTTAAATTTGAGATGCCTATGAAATATCTGAATGGGAACGTCAAGGACATACTTGAATGTATGAATCTGAAATTTGAAGAGAGTGATGAGCTAAGAGAGAAATTTGACTATTTTACCAGTTAGGATTCTTAGAAGTTGCAGGCAACAAAAGCCAAATCTAGTGAAGTCACTCAAAAAGGAAAAAAGCTTAGGAAAGACTGTGTTGCTCATACCCCTGGGCAAACACACTGTGCCTTGCAAGACCAATAGCACCAGCCCTGGACACTGCACGTACGGGACCAAACAACTGCCTCTGTTTCCTGTGGAGAGTATGCAAGATAATATTACCGATTATTTTTTAAAAAGCTAACATCTACCTTGCTATGGATTATATAATTTATCACCACAAAAACCTCATGGTAAGAAAATAACTGCTATCCCCATTTTAGAGATGAGGAAGTTTAAAAGGGTCACACATCTAGTATGCGATAGACCTGGGATCCAACTTACGAAGACTCCAGAAGGTGAGTATCGCACAGTTGAAAGGCCATGAAAAATGAGAACCCTTGATAGTCTCTTGCATTTGGTAATATGGATGTATTTGGTGGCCTTCTCCGCAAGGGCAGTTTCAATTTTGACGATGGAGAAAATGCAGAAGGCTGAAGAGTAAAGGGAGATAGGTTAGTAAGTGGAGAAAACCTATTTAAATAACTTTTTCTGAGACGTTAAATGGGAAGGGAAGTAGAGATACCAGGATATCAAAGGAATATTCCCTCCCGTCCCCTCCCCTCCCCTCCCCTCCCCTCCCTTCCCCTCCTCCTCCCCTCCTCTCCTTCTCCCCCTCCCTACCCGCCCTTCCTCCCTCCCTGCCTCCCTTCCTTCCTTCCTTCTGCCCCTTCCTTTTTTTGCTTCCCCTCTCTGTCCTCCCTACCCTCGTCACTCAGTCCTAAAATAAACTAATGTGTTTTTTGAATGCTGACAGGCAAGCCTTGGTAATGAAGAATGCATTAAGGAAGCAGGGAGAAAAGCAATTACCTATGAAGAGGAGGCCCCTTAGCATGTGGAAAGGGCGAGGATCGGAGCAACTAGGGTGGGGTTGCCCTTCAAGGCAGGAAGCTACAGCTAGAGAGAA
>JAQZBX010026478.1:0-28893 GCA_029593785.1 Cabassous unicinctus | reverse complement strand
GAATTCTTTTTATAAAAATGCCATTTTTACTGTCAAAACATTAGGTAACACAGAAAAACAAAAACAAGAAGAAAACTCACCTATAATTCCAAATCATAGGTATAATCCTTGTTAAAATCTTGGTTAACATTCTTCTTGGATTTTTTCTATGCATATTTTCAAAATAAACAGATCTTATCATTCATATTATTTTATAATTTGCCTTTTAGTGCTTAATTCTCATGGACAACTTTCCACAATAATAAATGTCCTTCTAGATCTTCATTTTTAATGGCCATATATCACATGGATATATCACCATTTATTTAATTCTATGTTATCAGACATTTGTTTCTGCTAAAACTATGCTCTGGCAAACAACCTAATACACACATCTTTGTGCTCTAGTTCATTTTTTCCCTTAAGATGAACCAGATGTGGAATTGTTGGGTCACAAGGTTTGCACATTGTGGTGGGCTAAATATCAGCCCTTCAAAGATGCTCACATCCCAATCGGCCAGACCTGTGGACATGTGGCTCACATGGCAAAAGGGACTGAGCAGCCCTGATGGCGTCAAGGATCTTGAGATGGGCGACAAACCTGGTGGGCCCACTGTTATCGCAGAGCCTTTGCAACTAAAGCAAGGAGGCAGGAAGGCCCCTGGCTTTGCCCATGAAAGAGGCCACAAGCCCAGAAATTCAGGCAGCCAACAGATGCTGGAAAAGGCAAGGAAATGGATTCTTTTCTAGAGCCTCCAGAAGGATCTCAAGCCCTGATTTTAGCCCAGTGAGACTTCTGACCCACAGAACTGTAAGGTAATAAGTTTGTTTTGTTTTAAGACAGTAAGTTTGTGGTATTTGTTAAAGCAGCAATAGAAAGCTAAAATACACATTTTAATAAATATAATGTTACTTCTAAGATAAACTGTATAGGCAATTCAGCACCATTCTCTCATTCTGGTACTGCCAGCTGTAACAGTAGTTCTATACTGGAACCCCCACAGACTCCTCCGCTTTGGATGGGTGAGTGAACAGTCCCAAGAAGAATGGAATTAATGTTTTCTTGAGCAGCTACTATGTACCCATCACTACACTGGGATCATCTCATACATCTCTTCCCCTAAATTTGTGAACAAGTAATTACTTAATGCAATTTTACAGCTTACTAAACTAATGCTCAAGAAGTGACTTCCTCAGATTCATTTATTCACTCAACAAGTATTGAAAGAGCACCTACCACCACCCAGGATTGTTTAGCACCAAAGATACAGCAATGGACAAGAAAAGTCCCTGCCCTCAGTGGAGCAGATATCCAAGTGGGAGACATAACTGGAAAGAGGTGGGCCGAGGTGGGAACCTAAATCCCAATCACTCTATTTAATACAGAAACCTCCCTCACCCACCAGTCTCCCCTGCCCTGCTCTGCCTTTGATTTTTTCCCATAATAATCCACTTAGGCAAATTTAGATTTAAAATACCTGAACCTACATATTTGCTAGCGCCCCTGCTAGAATGTAAGCTCCACGAGGGCAGGGATCTTTATCTCTTTTGTTCACTCATGTATACCACATAACAGGTCCTCAATAAATATTTGTTGAACTATTACCCAAAAACCCTCCCTTTCCCCTATCTCCCACCCACTGTTTTCTAACTCCAAAGAAATTTGAAAACATCTTCCCTTCAAAGGTTTGCCTCTCACCTGCTTCTAAATCATGACCATAAGTAAAGCGTAGTTATGCATGGGGAAAGGGGAGTAGCAAATTTAAAAATAAAGCAATATTTCATAGTTAAAGCCATCATTTCTTCTGAATCTCACCCAAACTTTTTGGCTAAAAGAAGGAAAGAAACTAGGTATCCCACTCTGAAATTCCAAAGAAAATCAAGTATTACATATGAAAGAGGAACAACAACAACAAAAAAATTATCAATACTATTTCTGAATCAAGCCTTTTCCAAGGTGCCCACAGAGGTGCAGTGAAAGATTTCACTGAGAAAGGGCAACCCTGTGTGGCGAAGCAGATGAACTGCAGGCTTTAAGCTGCCTGAATGCCTCAACTTGGTTCCTTTGTAAGGTTAGTTTGCCACCCCTGCACTAAAGCTGCTGTCCTATTTAAGAGTCAGTGAGAGGGCACAGAACTGGACTCTCCTGAGTTCTGAAACAAGACCAAGAGGAAAAGTATGATGCCAACTACTACAAACAAAAACACGAGCCCCACCATTGCTGAGTGATCACTGTGTAGCACATAATGTCTCCAGAGCTTCAAATTTATTGTCTAATTTAATGCGAGGCACCTGCTATCATCCCTATTTTACAGATGAGAAGTCGAGGTTTAGAGGAGATAACATGCAAAAGATCTCACAGCTAATAACTGGTTCTGGAGCCTGCTGGAGCCCAGGTGTAACAATTGTAAAGCAAGCACGCTTAACCCTTCCTCTAGTCTTCCCCCTCAGTGGAAGAGAATAAAACAACATCTGCTGGCACTTCCTGTGTTCCAGGCACCTTGCATACTTTATCTCTACTCCACACAACACTCAAAGCAAATATTATCCCAATTTTATATAGAGAGAAGCTGCAGCTCAAAGAGATTAAGTGCCTTGTCCAAGATCTCAGTGAGCTCGAGATCTAAACCTGGGCAGTGAGAAGCAGAGAGAGATGCAGACGTAAGCACCAGCTGGAGCAGGCCAGCAGGATGTCCAGAGCAATATATTATGCAGAGACACTACCAAAGAAGCCAGATACCTGACCCAGGACAGCCTCCCTAGGCCAAGGCCAAGGGTTCCAGCAGCAAGGAGTTTGGAGGTGTCTTTTCCTGAAGATGGCTCTTTTTATGCCCTTACTGGACTTTGATGGCAATACCAGCCCTCCTGTAAGATATTATTTGCCTTGAGCTTACAATAAGTATTGATGAATTATATAGCACTGCACTGACAAAACCCAAGTGAAATTGAAAATGACCGAAATTTTTTGTTATTAAAAAAAACCTAAATGAAGAAAGGCTCTAGGGGACAAGCACAGCCTGCCACTTGCTTTCCAACCTCACCTCCTACCTCTGCATGTGCCAGCCATCATCTCAGACCCCAGGTTCCCCCAAACTACCACACTTGCTTCTGTCCTCGGGCTTTTTCCACATACTGTCTCCCCAGCTGGAAAGCTATTGCAGCCACTACAATAATGGCGGGTGACTTGCTGTGCCCCCTTTTAGTCTGAGTTCCTTAAAGACAGCACCTACCTTATTTACCTTGTATCCCCCATACTTAGTCCAAGGCCTAATACACAGCAGATATTCAAAACACACCTAATGAAAGGATAATCAATAAACCATACGTAGCCTGCCCACCACTACAAAATAGTTACACTGGGGGAATGGGGTGGTAGACTCAAAAGCATGGACCACTCTCTCTCAGCTCTGAAGAACTGCCTACTTCCTGCAGGAAGGGAGAGGCTATGAAAATTAGAAAGGCGTGCTAACAGCCAAGCCAGCCCAGTGCTAGAGCAGAGCTGCAGCCCCACTGCAGGGCCACCTACCCTCAACAGATGCAGTCTCCCCTAAGCACACCAGGTCAGTCTACCACCTAACAAGACTTTCAAAGACAAATCATTTGAGTTGCTAACTTAGACTGTGAGTTCCTTAAAGACACAGACTAACTTCATCCAATGCCCAGAACCTAGCACAGACTCCTATACCTAACACATTCAATAAAAATTTAAAAATAAAACAAAACAACAACAAAAAAAAGTCCTTAATGGTTGCCATTCATTGAGTAGAGATTAGGTGCCAGGCTTTGTGGATGTAATTGTTGCCGTTTACTGAGAAGGAGAATCAAATCCCAAGTCTGACTCAGAAGGCAACACAATTGCAGTGCTGAATAAACCAACAAATAAATGAATGAAGCACTGACAAAAGACTGCAGTGACAAATGGAGAGCGTGGCTGCAGCACGACCTGGGGACTTAGAAAGCCACGCTGCACGTCTTAAATGGAAGCCAGCATCTGGGGAATTGTCTGAGTCCTGAAATCAGATCAGCCTGGCTATACTTATATAATAAACCAAGATTTTTCCATTAGTTATGTTAGACTTTGTTTCAATAAATTGCATTTTAAGGGAAAAAATCAAGGAGGAAAAAAAGGAGAGAGAGAAAGCCCAGAATATAATTACCAGTTCAGATATCAAGGAATGGATAAGGTCAATGTAAAAGCCCATTAGCAACAGGCTCACGAAGAGAAATGACTTAGAAACTGTATTTTTAAAAGAATTAATTTATAAACAGAAAGAAAGATATTTTGAGAAATGAAAATTACCACACCTAAAAAAGAGCTGCTAACAAATCTTTATTGAAGACAAGATATGAAAAATGGAGAAAGAGTAAAATCTTTGTATACACATATCAGTTGATGAAAAGTATGTGCAGATTGGTTGGGAAAAGTAAGAAAGACATGCACATCTGTATTCAGCAAGCACTCCCGTATACCAGGTGCAGGTCCAGGCAGCAGGGATACACAGGTGAGTAAGTCCCCTTCTTGTTTCTGACTCATTTCTCTCATAATTTTTACAGCCAAGCGTCATGAAGGAGTAATTACAGTTGCTGCTCACTTCCAGGCAACGGCTTCTCCACACGCCACAGCTGGCATCTACCCGTACACTCTACGGAAACCTTTCAACGACTTCCACGTTGCCCAAGCCAGTGGCTATCCCCACACTGTTCTCTCTGCTCTCCCTGCTATTAATCACTTCCTCTTTCTCCATAGCCCCTGGGTTTCTGTGCTTCCTTCTTCATCCTTCTCCTCCTTAATCTCTTCCACAACTATATTTTCATTTCCCCATCCTTACAACGCTGATGATGCCGAACGCTCAAATACCTTCCCCCTCAAAATCATTCCCTGAGTGATCTCAAGCATTTCACGCTTTCTTTTCTATCTACCTCGTATTAGTGCCATATCTCCATCTCCAGCTCAGATTTGTCCCCTGAGCCTCAGGCTTGTTTGGACAACCAGCTACTGGACACTCCACCTGCAGCTGCGCAGGAGCCACAAGCCCAGGGTGCCCACATGGAACCCAGAATGGACTTGCCACTCCTCTCTCTGCCTGGAAGCCATCCAAGTCAGAACCCTAAAACCCACCTCTGGCCACATCCCATCAAACCTAAGGCTTGACAGGTTTATCCTCTGAGCGCTTCCTTCATGCACCCTCTTATCCACCCCTTACACCTGGCTCAAGCCTGCACCCTCTCTCGGCCCAACCACAGCAGCCCGTCCCCCTCTCTAGTCCACTCAGAGTCGGCTGCCAGGTGGAGGTGCCACAATACACACCTGACGACGTCAGGCCTCATCAGGGGCTCCAGGTCTTATGTGAAATAATGGGCAAATGCCTTGACATGAGATGAAAAGAAAAGAATTCCCTGCATGATGTGGCCCCTGGCTAATAACAAAACAGCACCTTTCATGAATACTTACTGTGCACTAAGAATTGTTTCCAGTGCTGTACTGGAGAAACTGATTGAATCCTGACATCCACTTCACCAAATGGGTATGACAATTATCCTCACTTCCCAGACGGGAAACTGAAGCACACAGAATCTAAGTCCCTTGCTGGCACGTCAGCAGCAGGACCCAGACTGAGCCAGGATCAGCACACTCCCGTCAGCTCTGCCTGCTCCCCCAGTGCCGTCTCTCAGCACTCACCCTAAGAGTGGGCGCCGTCCTCTGCTCACACTGCTCTCTCTGCCTAAAATGCTGGGGCCCTGCCTCCCTTTCACACCTCATCAACCCAACTCGTCCTTTAAAACCCATTTCTGGAATCCCCTCCCCAGGGAGTCAATTGTCCACTGGCTCCGCCGTGTCTTCAGAAGCCCCTCCGCATGCTGCCATGGGACCCTCTGTACACCTCCACCAGAGGCCAGATGACGTGAAGTCTGGGATAGAAACATCAGAGGGTTGGCACTGATTGTAACGCTCAAAAGGCAAAAAGCTCACCAAAATGAAACACTGTGAAGTAACCTGTGCTAATCGAGTCATACAGCACCCATTTCAGCTGGGGTTCAGCTGAGCATCACGGATAAGCACCATCACACCAATTCCAGATGTGAGCACAGAACAAGAACAAGATTTTCTAGTTATAATCCAGTCTTCCTCTAGCCCAAACCGTCCACTGCACAAGTTCAAGGTGGATTTGGAAGCCTGTTTCCCTCCTCGAGGCCCACGTCCCCAATCCCAGCGCAGGGTCAGAACACCGTGTGTAAGTGGCAGGCATTTTCAGAGGCTGGGTCAGGAGGAAAATCACACACAGGAAAATGTGAAAGAGCAGTCATGGAGGGCATCGAGAAAATAAGTGTCACAAGCAGTGACGGCACACGACCCTCCAACGAGCACACCCCGAGCTCTCCCATGGGGCAGGCATCCCAGGCACTGACCACAAAAAGAAGAGCAGACCTTCCTGCCTCAAGGAGCTCAGAGTCCAGGGGGCGCAGATAAACATTTACTTACAAACTGAGGCAGGGAATTCACGAGGCAGTATGAAAACACGGAAGAGAACAGAGGCACAGAGGAGAGCAACCTGGGGGCGTGGTGTCAGGGCTACCGCAAACCGAGGGGCGCAGCCTGAGCGGGACGCCAGGTGAGGCTAGGGAGGGGGACTGCAGAGCACACGGGTGCAGCTGCTAACACAAGACCAAAATGCCCGTGACTCAGTCTAGAGAATCGTGTTTTTCTCTCCATCAAGAGCCCCCACCCAAGCAGCTCAGAGCTAAGTTGGCAGCTATGATGCTGAGGCCCCAGATTCCTGCCTTGCTGCCCACCCTCCAGGGCACTGCCTAATCCTTAGGGTACAAGATTAATTCCCGCCAAACACTGCATTTCCAGCCAGAGGAGAAGACAGGGTCCTGCTCGTATCTCGGCATCCTAGACATTTCATTGTCCAGAGCCCAGCCACGTGGCCACAGCCAGCAGCGAGGGAGGCCTGGAAAGGTCTTCTCTCAGCAGCACTGCGCCCTGCCGGAGCAGGCCAGTGACCAAAGGAAGACTGCGAACGGACGCGGAGGGACTCAGGAGCAGCCCCTGCTGGAGAGAGACGCAGGGGCCAGAGGACAGTGCGTCCTGCATGCCGGACTGCAGAGCCTGCTGTCCCCTCACAACGGGCGGGAGGCTGCCGGAGGAGTCTTTAGTGAGGAGTGAGGCAAATACAGACATTTTAGGAAGTTGCCCAAGTAGCTTTACAGCAGAGAGAAGCTGCAGGCAAGGCGACTAGTTAGGAAGCTGTTTGGGCACAGGCGGGGAGAGGCTGGCGTGGGAGAGCCCGGGTTTCAGAGCAGACACACAGGCATCAGCCACCTGTTGCCTGCGTGGCCCTGGGCAAGGCTCTCTCCCTCTCAGCCTCATTCTCTTCGTCTGTAAAACTGGGGTATTAATACGCAAAGACTGTTGTCATAAAGCTGTGGTGAAGCTCAAATAATACAAAGTATATAAAAGTGCTGTGAAAAGTATAAATCACTATACAAATTTCAAAGTAAAACATTTTTCTCAGATTCAATTTAACCAATTCACAAAACATTTAAGAACAATGTTAAAGAAACTTGAACTATAAACTCTATAACCACCAGATAATAGTCACTTTACAATTTTCATAAACTATTGTTGTCTCCTGGTTAGCAGAAGTTTTCTTCATTTACAAAATGTTATTAAATGACAATAGTACTTACATTTAACTTTACTGTTTATAAGTAATCATTTATTTTTCTTGATTATATACTTCATTATAAAGTTTTCTGTCCTTCATTTTTCTTAATTAATTGAAGTAGGTAGACTAAATGAAAACCCTAAAATTATCAGTTCCTGACAACACAAGTAAGAATTTATGGGTGGTGAAATGAAACATTTGCTGTAAGGTACACAATCATCAGGTCATCTTAATAGTTATATTTAACCCTAAAAATTAAATTCAATATTTGAAAACCTTTCCTTTTTATTGCAATCAAGCTAATCAATAAAAGTCACTATTGAGTATAGCAGAGCAGGTGTAGCTCAGTGGCTGAGCGCATGCTTCACGTACATGAAGTCTTGGGTTCAATGCCCAGTACCTCCTTTAAAAAAAAAAGTTACTATTGAAAGTCAGTGAAGACAGAAAATAGCCAAAGGATAAATGTTGCATTATTATTCTAATGGAAGCAATCACCATATTTATCAAAACTATTCATTTGGTACTTATCTCTGCTTGCTATTATGCTAAGAAGATCCAAGCGACACTGAAAGACAGTCACATGTCATCTAACAGAATCCAGTGGGATTGGATTCAGATGGACTCAAGTCCCAACACTGAAGAGCAGCACTTCATAACCCTAAATCCTTTTTTTCCGCCCCAATTCTCTTTAGCCCCGCGGGGGCTCTCTGGTGGTGCCAGCAGACCCCACCAGCCTCCTGTCTCACCCCTGCCCTCCCGTCTCTCCCATGTTCCTCCGGCTCTCAGGACACCAGCAGCTGGGCCCAGCCCCCACTGCACTCTCTGGACTTGTTTTGCTTTTCTCTTGATCCTGATTTGTTCCCCCAAAAG
Source organism: Cabassous unicinctus (assembly GCA_029593785.1). Lineage (NCBI taxonomy): Eukaryota > Metazoa > Chordata > Mammalia > Cingulata > Chlamyphoridae > Cabassous > Cabassous unicinctus. Next base: position 20,374 of record JAQZBX010026478.1, on the reverse strand, counting down.
ATCCAGGAATAGCCAAGAAAACTAAGGTCCTCCTCAGAGAGCACAAGAGGAAGCGAAGCTGGACAGGTGAGCAAGAGAACAGTTTCCAGCAGGCGAGTTAGGGAAAAGGGTGAGGGCAGGAAGAAGGAGAGAGAGAAAGACTGGCACTTCCCCCCAGAACAACACGTGCCAGCATCAGTGCCTTTGGGGAATTTAAATTGTAAAGAATCACTGATATCTAAAAATATGCAAAACATATAGGTAACACACAGATCAATGCACACACACAGGTGAATAAATGCATCTTTCCTATCCTCCAACTGCGACCCTCTAAATGCTCAGATACAAGTAATGTTTCCCTCCTCTGAATCCCAAAGCACTCTCTCAGTATTACCATTAGGAGCTTATTATTCAGTATTCTGTAGTACTGTTACTTACACACACGTCCTGTATGTATTAGATGGAGCAAGGAAACCTCTACTGAATCCACACTCCCTGCAAAACATTCCAAACTCCCCCCAAGCTCTGTACATCCAGCCTCACTGTGCAGCTCTCCGTCACATCAGCCCACCGCTGCTTTTGAACATGCCATTCCTTTGACCACTCTCTGCTCTGCACATGCTGGACCAAAGCCCCAGATGCCCTTTACCTCTTCTATTCCTAGAGACGTCTATATTTATCCTTCAAGCCTTTATTCAATTTCCTTGACAGATAAAGAAACCGAGGCTCACAGAAGCTAAGTAACGTGCCCACGGGTGACAAGAAGACACGTGGAGCCCGGATGTGAACCGAGGTCTAACTTCAAAGCCAAAATTCTTTCCTGGTCCCATATTCCCTCCAATAACGCTATGCCGCACACAGAAAGGCAGAAGTTCCCGGGCTCACACCCCATAGCAGAGTGGAAAGAACACAGGCCTGAGAGTAAGACATGACACTAAGCAATGGCTTAAGTGTCTACCACTCAGGACCACCACAGGGATTAAATAAAATCCCAGATACTGCCTGGCACCAGCAGGCATTTGAGAAGTATGGCATCCCTTCTCTCCTCCTCTTTTTTAAGTGTTAAAGTCTTGGAGCTGTGGCTAATCAAAACAATCTAAATCAGCTGTGCTCATTTCTAACACCAGCTTTCCTTGACTGGCCTATAGTTTGCAAGCCCAGATACAGGCCAGGAAGGCCAAGCAGCAGCCACACTTAGGAAACGGGTTCCTGAAAGTAAAAGCAAGGTCACCACATTTCAGGACATAATCACCTCAAGACGAGGGGGAGGACTCCCACTGGAAGTCACTGGCTGACCCAGTTACCTAAGAAGCAGGGAGATACATAGGCGCCTCCTAGTACAGTGCCTGGTGCTTATTTTGTATCAATAAGTGTAGACGAGATGCAGTGGGAAAAGCACGGCAGACTCAATGCAATCAGAAAAGCAGCTTGATATGCAACTTTGCTTCATCATCGACAAAACCTACTCCAGCCAGGTTTCTGTCAAGTACTAGAAATAATATGCAACGGGGTCGATGGAATGCTTGTCATATAGGTAGCTATTATAAACATTATTAATACTGTAAACCTACTATTAGACATTTTCCCCAAACTTCCATGGATGGTTGTTTAGGTCTAGCAGAAGTAGAGCAAGTCTTCCACTAGAAAAGGACAGGTTGCAAACACCTCAGCCACATGTACACCACCCACCCCTGAGTTCCTCCTTGAAGGAAAGCTCTTAAATAAATGATCTTTTAAAGCCCTGCCTCAGCAATCTAAAATGTATTCCAAAGTGACTTTTTAATGAAGACCTTGGTTAGCCCCCACAGCCATAGGTTTAACTTTACACTTAGAGCTAAGGCATAGATTCTGGCATAGCTCAGCTAAAAAATCATGAACACAAATTAAACCCAAACAGTGACCTACCTTGAGAGTAAGGAAAAGCTGCTTCTTGTAGACACTGCAAAATCTAGCTTCTTACCTGAGTCAGATGAATATAAATCTGCAAAGTTGATCTTGAAATATCTACCAGGGCAGAACCGTTTATTTCTCAGATCAATGCAAGTTTAAGAAATTCATATTTGACCCAAAAGACAAGAGAAAATGGCACTTTCCCACAAAGCTCCATAAGATACGCAGGGATCTGCGTATCTGCAGAAAAGGGAAACGCTTGCTGAATAACTGTGATTCCTGCTAGAATGACCAAGCGGACAATCTGAGGCTGGTGCAAAGGAGGAAGTCTGGCCTGTGGACAGAGCACATGCTCTGCATTCAGATGTGTGCCACCTCCCAGCACAACAGATCTTAACACTTAGATTTGTCCTGATGATTATCGGTAACGTCCACAAAGCACCTAGCACAGTGCCTGAGACAAAGCAAGGTCCAATACATGGAAGCTAATGAGTTCTGTCATCTTGTATAAGGCAACATTCTGGGATGAGTCCAAGAAATAGAGTCAGAAAGCACAGGATCACGTGCTGACTCCAATGCTTACTTGTTGCCATAAATTCTAACCCAGTTTTAATCCGTCATTCTCACTGTGAGGCAACCAGACTGATGGCTCAGCAAAAGAATTCTGTCGAGATCATTCCCAACTTACAACTGCCATGACCACCACTAAAAATTCAAACTCCTAGTATGGCCAAGGCATTTGTCTACCTTTTCAGCCTCAACTTTCACTGCACTCCTTCTCCTTCCCTCCTCACTCTCTAGCCAGTCCTTCCCCTCTCCGCACCCCTTCACCCCCACCCACCTGAGTACCTGAGGCTCCTGAAACGCACCAGGCTATCTTACAGCTCCCTGCACTCACCAAGCAGAGGGACGCTGGCACTCCCATGAGCCGAACACCCACTAGGCTTTAAAACCCAGATTAGGCACCAACTGTCCTTCAAAGCTTCTCCAGCCACTTGCACACTCACACAAAATTAACCGTGCCCTCTGCACAGACAATACACATGATGCAAGAATGTACTTACATATGAGCCCCTTTTGGAAAAGGAACATTTTGTTTAACTTTTTATCCCCAGCACCTAGCAATTGCCAGTTACAAAGTGATGCTCCATATATGTAAACTACATGCATGGATGAATGAATACTTGGCTTCAGAGAGAATTAGGAGAAATGACAAAAACTGGGGAGTCTCAGACGGGAAAAACAGGAAGAAAGGAGAGGAAGGAGATGAAGAGGGCAAGGAGGAGGAAGAGGAAAAGGAGAATGAAAAAAAGGAAGAGAAAGGGATATAATTTGGGACTAATTTAGGATAACAATTTTGGGAATAAATTGGGAATTAGCTTTGAGAATGATTGTCATAATTGTGCCCAATGTTAATATTGAGTGCTGCAGTCTAAAAAAAACATATCCAAACCCATTACTTGTGACCCACTTAAAAGAAGCAGAGGTGACATCATCAACATGGCGCCATAAGACAGCCCCTGGAAAAGGTTCCCCTCAGAAACAACTAATAAAAGGACAAGTCCCGCTTGCTTGGATCTCTGGAGGATGACAGAGACTGGAGAAGGACGCCACAAATGCTGAATCAAAGAAAAGGTTTTAAAAACACACACACCAAAAAATGCAAGAGATCTTCGATCCAGACCCACCAGTCTGGACTCTGCCCCTCGCACGGCCTGCACAGTTTGGGAATTGCACAGCGGGACCATGGCGCAGACCCGGGTGCCGAGGATACAGGCCACAGAGCCACTCACAGCGGGAGCTGGAGCACCTCGCGTACCCAGGCCCCAGACCCAAGTCCTCAGAGGCCCAGTGTGCAACACGAGTGGCTGCGGAGTGCTGCGTCCCAGGGGCCACCAGGGGGAAACAAGAAGGAGACCACAGCAGAACCACTGGCAAGAGGCGCACACTCGCAGGGTTCACTGAGCCCTGAACGCCTGGCAGCCCTTTCTGGACCGACCCCTTCTGGGTCCCCGGGACAGGAGACCCTAATGGGGAAGAAATCACAGGCAGAAAAGCCTCACAGAAAAAGGGGGGGTGGGGGTGGGGGGAACGAGCTGCTGTAAGATAGGACGGCTCCCAGAACTGAAAGGTATAAGGAACGGGCACTGACTAGGGAGGGAATTTAAACAAATCACAGGAGCTGGGGAGAAAATTCTGCACAAAAACAGAACAAATCAAGAATCCTAGAAAAGGAACAGAGGAAAGAACACTTTCTCCTGGGGGTAAAACAACTGCAATATTAAAAATTGTACTGCATAGCCAGGGCAAAAACCAAGTGAAGAGGAGCTGAGAAAATCTGTACAGTTAAAAACGTCCTACTCTAAAGGTCCAGAATAAATTGAACCAAATGTCAAAGAAGAGACTTAACACAAAGCCAATAAAATTAATTTTAAAAACCCTAGATGAGGGAGAAACTGACCTTCAGAGTTAACACATCAGAATAAACAAATACCCAGATATCAGCAAAAAAATTACAAGCCATACTAAGAAACACGAAGATATGACTCGGGGGAACAAATTAAACAGAGGAGACACAGAATTTGGAATAATTAATCAAAGAAGTTCAAACAAATTTTCCAAATCAATTGAAGGAGATGAAGAAACATATGGATATAGAGCTAAAAGATATTAAAAAGACACTATGAGCATAAAGAAGAATTTGAAAGTCTAAAAAAAAAACATAACAGAAAATAAAATATAGAGATGAAAGGCGCAATAATTGAAATAAAAATACACTGCAGGCATACAACAGCAGATTTTAAAAGGCAAAAAAATAATCATTCAACTAGAAGACAGTACAATCGAAATCATACCATCAGAAAAACAGAGAAAATAGAAAAAATTGAGCAGTGTCTAAGTGATTTGAATGATAGCATTTGCATCATAGATGTCCCAGAAGGAGAAGAGAAGGGAAAATGGGGAGAAAGAATATTTAGCCAAAAATTTCCCAACTCTTATGGAAAACATAAATACACATGTCAATGAAAGGCAATGCATTCTAAATAGAATAAACCCTACTAGACTCACCAACTCGACATACTAAACAGAATGTCAAATGCCAGAGATAAAGAGAGAATTCTGAATGCAACAAGGGGAAAACGATTCATCATATACAAGGGATCCTCAATAAGATTGAATGTCAATTCTCACCAGAACCCATGGAGGTGAGAAAGCAGTAGTATGATATATTTAACTACTGAAAGAGAAAAACTGCCAGCCAAAAATTCTTTATCCGGGAAAACTGTCCTTCAAAAATGAGAGAGAATTAAAAACATTCACAGATGAACAGAAACTAAGAGTTTGTCAACAAAAGACCTTCCCTTCAAGAACTGCTAAAGGGAATTGCTCAGGATGGAAGGAAAACAGAAGACGGTGGCTTGGAGCATGGTGAGAAGTGAAGATCGTCAGGACAGGTGGCAAAACGGGTAACTGCAAAACCCAAGAGGACTGTATCCTCAATATGCAACTCTCTTCTTTTATTCCTATAAGACTCAGAATACAATTGAACAGGAAAAGGGACTATTTCCTGATAATGGACACACAAAATATAAAAAGGTGATGAGGGACAAAAACAACATAAAGGGGGAAACAGAGGGACATGGAAGCAGAGAACACGTGTTATTGAAGCTAAGTTGGTGTCTTTTCAAATAAGTAGGTTATAGATGTAGGTTATGTAAAACAAACCCCATGAAAACCACAAAGGAAGTATTAAATAACAATTATACAGAAAAGCAGGCTGCACTCAAGTAAAAGCCCCCTCCTCCAAAAAAGTTATGACATCTAAAAACCAAAGAACAAAAGGGCTGAAGTAAACACTGCCTTTACAGTAATTACACTGAATGTTAATGGATTAAACTCCCCAATCAAAAGGTACAGGCTATAGAATGAAGACTTCTGGGAAGATGGCATTGGTGTAGGTAGGCAGGACTCAACTCTGTCACAAAAACAACCAAAGAAGGGCAAAAAGCTGTCCAAGGGGGCTGCTTGGGAATCTGCAGATTAGGAGAGGGCTGCACATCCTCCAGGAGGACGAGGGACAGAGAGACGAAGAAGCCAAAATGAAAACCATGAGATACTAACCCCCAGTGCCGGGAATGGCACCCATCCCCCACCCTCAAGGTTAACAGCCCAGATAAAGTCCATGGCTCACTGCAGCCAATGGAGAGGGGAACATGTGCCTTGCTCCCTGGGAAGAGGGAGAGTGCGGCAGAGAGCAAAGAGCACTGCTCTTCAGTGACTTTGGCCAGAAGAGCAAGCTTTGAATTTCAGTTATGGCCAGACCAGAATCACAGGCAAATGGAGGCTGAACAACAGACCTTGGTGGAAAAATTCACTGACGAGTGCCATCTGCTGGCCGGCCAGGAAAAGGAGAAAAACTGCTTTTAGGACTCTTATCTCAAACTCCTGGAGGCAGATCTGTGTCCCATTAGTGAGTCCCTGCCCTATTTTGATAACTGAACCAAAAATCAAAGAAAAGTCGTGAAACAGAACCACTAGGCAAGAGAGAGAAATAGACCATCAGAGTAAATTCACCAACATATTCAGGTGCCTAGACATCATTAAAAACTTACGAGCCATACTAAGAAACAGGAAGAGATGGTCCAGCCAAAGGAACAAACCAAAAATCCTGATGAGACAGGATTTCAGACAACTAATCAATGAAAATCTGCCAATCTCCTAAATCAATTCAAGGAATTGAAGGAAAATATGACTAAAGAGATAAAGGATATTAAGACACTGAGTGAGCATAAAGAACAATAGAACAATTTGAAAGTCCACAAAGAAAAGTCACGGAGCTTATGGGAATGAAAGACATAGTGGATGAGATTAAAAACACATTAGAGGCACATAACAGCAGATTTGAATTGATCGAAGACAGAATTAGTGACTTGGAGAACCCAGCATAAGAACTTCTTGACAAGACAGGAACACAGAAAGAAAAAGAATGGAAAAAATGGAAGAGGGCCTCAGGGAATTGAATGACAATGTGAAATGCACAAAAATTTGTGTTATTGGTGTCCCAGAAGGAGAAGAAAATGGAAAAGAGGCAGAAAGAATATTTGCAGAAATAATGATGGAAAACTTCCCACCCTTATGAAAGACATAAATATCAATATCCAAGAAGGACATTGCACCCCAAACAGAATAAATCTGAATAGACACACTCCAAGACACTTACTATTCAGAATGACAAATACCAAAAATAAAGAGAAGATTTTGAAAGCAGCAAGAGAAAAGCAATGGATCACACAAAAGGGAACCTCAATAAGATTTAGTGCCAATCTCTCATCAGAAACCATGGAGGTGAGAGAAAGTGGTATGATGTATTTACAGGACTGAAAGAGAAAAACTGCCAGTCAAGAACTCATTATCTGAGAAAACTATCCTTCAAAAATGAGGGTGAGTTTAAAATTGTACTGACAAAAACTAAGAGTATGTTTCTAAAAGACCAGATTTACAAGAGACACTAAAAGGAGTGCTGCAGCCTGAAAGGAAAAAACAAAGGCAAGAGACTTGGAGAAGAGTAGAGAAATGAAGATTATTAGTAAGGGTAAATTAAAGGGTAAAAAGACACAACAGTAAGATATGTCAACGTAAAGCCAAAGGATAAAATGGATGAAGTAATGCCTTTACAGTAATAACACTGAATGTTAATGGTTTGAACTCCCCAATCAAAAGACATAGGCTGACAAAATGGGTAAAATAACATAAGCCATCTATATGCTGTCTACAAGAGACTCACCTCAGACATAAGGACACAATCGGGTTGAAAGTGAAAGGCTGGAAAAAGATATACCATGAAAATAGCTACCAAAAAAATCTGGAGTAGCAATACTAATATCAGAAAGAAGAGATTTTTAAATGCAAAACTGTTAAAAGAGATGAAGAAGGTCATTACATATTAAAAAGGGGACAATTCACCAAGAAGAAGTAACGATGATAAATATTTATGTACCTAACCTGAGTGCCCCAAGATACATGAGGCACACACTGGCAAAACTGAAGGGAGAAAGAGACACCTCTACAATAATAGCTGGAGACTTTAATACACCACTCTCAGCATTGGATAGAACATCTGGACAGAGGATAAGGAAACAGAGAGCTTGATTAATATGATAAATGAACTAGACCTAACAGACATTTATAGAGTGTTAAACCCCAAAACAGCAAGATATACATCCAAGTGCTCACGGATCCTTCTCCAAGGTAGACCATATGTTGGGTCACAAGACAGGTCTCAATAAATTTTAAAAGACTGAAATTATACAAAACATGTTCTCTGATCATAATAGAATGAACATGGAAATCAATAACGAGCTGAAAAAGGGAAAATTCACAATTATATGTAGATTAAACAACATACTCTTAAATAATCAGTGGGTCAATGAAGAAACTGCAAGAGAACTGAGTAAATATCTTGAGATGAATGAAAATGAGAACACACATTTCAAACCTATGGGATACAGCAAAGGCAGTGCTGACAGGGAAAATTATAGTAGCCCTCAATGCTTACTTTAAAGAGGAAAAAGCTAAAATCAACAACCTAACTGCACACCTGGAGGAACTAGAAAAAGAACAGCAAACTAATTCCAAACCTAGCCAAAGGAAAAAAATAATAAAGAACAGAGCAGAAATTGAGAAGATAAAAAAAAAAAAACAATAGAGAGAATCAGTAAAACCAAAAGCTGATTCTTCGAGAAGATCAACAAAATTGACAAACTCTTAGCTACACTGTCAAAGAAAAAAAGATAAAAGATGCAAGTAAATACAATCAGAAATGACATCACCACTGATGCTGCAGAAATAAGAGCGATCATAAGAGGATACTATGAACAACTATACGCCAAAAAACTAGACAACATAGACAAAATGGACAAATTCCTAGAAACACACAATCTATACTGGCCCTAGAAGAAATAAAAGAACTCAACAAACCAATCGCAAGTAAAGAGATTGAAACAGTCATCACAAACCTCCCACAAATGAAAACCCAGGACCAGATGGCCTCACAGGTGAACTTTACCAATCATTCAAAGATGATCTAATACCAATCTTGCTCAAGCTCTTCTAAAAAATTGGATAGGAACACCACCAAACTCACTGTATGAAGCCAAAATCACCCTAATACCAAAACAGATAAAGATACAACAACAAAAAAAGAAAATACAGTCCAATTTCTCTAATGAATATAAATGCAAAAATCCTCAAGAAAATACTTGCAAACCAAATCCAAATGCACATTAAAAGAATTATACTCCACAATCAAGTGGTATTTATCCCAGGTATGCATGGGTTTTTCAACACAAGAAAATTACTTAGTGTAATAAACCACATTAATAAATTGAAGAAGAAAAATCACATGATACTCTTGATTGATGTAAAGGCACTTTACAAAATGCAGCATCCTTTCTTGATAAAAACACTCCAAAAGATAGGAATAGAAGGAAGCTTTCTCAACATGGCAAAGTGCATATATGAAAATCCCACAGCTAGCATTGTGCTCAATGGTGAAAGACTGAAAGCTCTCCTGATGAGACTTGGGAATAAGACAAGGATGCCCACTGTCACCAATGTTATTCAATATTGTGCTAGAAATTCTAGCTAGAGCAATTTGGCAAGAAAAAGAAATAAAAGGCACCCAAATAGGAAATGAAGAAGTAAAACTTTGCTATTCCCTGATGATATGATCCTATATTAAGAAAATCCTGAAAAATCCACAACAAAGCAACTAGAAGTACTAGACAAGTTCAGCAAAGTGGTGGGATACAAGATAATATGCAAAAATCAGTAGCGTTTCTAGACACTACTGATGAGCAATCTGAGGAGGAAGTAAGAAAAAAAAAATCCAATTATAAGAGCAGCTAAAGGAATCAAAGAATCAAATATTGAAGAAAAAACTTAACCAAGGACAAAAAGGACCTGCATTCAGAAAATTATAAAATATTGCTAAAAGAAACCAGAGAAGACCTAAATAAATAGAAGGGCATTCGGCGTCCATGGATTGCAAGACTAAATATTGTTAAGGTATCAATTCTGCCCAAACTGATTTACATATTCAATGCAATCCCAATCAAAATCCCAACAGCCTTTTTTTTTTTTTTGCAGAAATGGAAAAGCAAATTATCAAATTTATTTGGAAGAGTAAGGGACCCCAAATTACCAAAAATGTCTTTAAAAAGAAGAATGAATTTGGAGCACTCTTACTTCCTGACTTTAAAGCATATTACTGGTAAAACAACATGGTGAAAACAACATGGCACTGACATAAAAACAGACAGACTGACCAATGGAAGTGAATCAAGAACTCAGAAATGGACCCACGTGTCTATGGTTGAGTGATTTTTGCGAGGCTGTCAAGCCCACCCAGCTGGGCCCAAACAGTCTATTCAACAACTGGTGCTGGGAGAACTGGATATTCATATCCATAAGAAAGAAAGAGGACTCCTGTCTCACACCTTATACAAAAATTAACTCAAAATGCATCAAGGACCTAAATATAAAAGCTAGAGCCATAAAACACCTAGAAGAAAAAGTAGGGAAACATCTTCAAAATCTTGTCATAGGTGGTAGTTTCTTAAACCTTACACCCAAAGCACGAGCAACAAATTAAAAAATAGATAAATGGGACCTCCACAAAATTAAACACTTTTGTTCCTTAAAAGACTTTGTCAAGAAAGTAAAACGGCAGCCTACTCAATGGGAGAAAACATTTGGAAATCACATATCCAGTAAGTGTTTGATATGATCCAGCAATCCTGGTACTAGGATATATTCAGAAGAACCAAAAACAGGGTCGCGAACAGACATTTGCACACCGGTGTTCATATCAGCATAAAATATGGAACCAGCCCAAGTGTCCATCAACCAATGACTGGTTAAACAAAATGTGGTATATACATATGATGGGATACTATTCAGGTCTGAGAAGAATTGAAATTGGGATGCATATGACAACATGGATGAATCTTGAAGAAACTATGTTGAGTGAAATAAGCCAAACACAAAAGGACAAATATTGTATGGTCTCACTAATATGAACTAAATATGATAAGTTAACTCTTGGAGATTAACTCTAGAGCATAGGTTAGTAGGAAATGGAATGTGGGTTGAAAATGGGAGCTGATGCTAAGGTTTATTGTGAAAGTGTGGAAATGAATAGAGTGGATGGTAACACTATATCGAGTGTAACTAACACTGCTGATTTATAAATGTGATTGTGGCTGAAATGGGTAGTCTGTGGACATAAATGTCAATTGAAAGGAAGCTAGAGAATAATCTAGGGCATATATAACAGTGATTTCGGTGGTGGAATAAGACTGTGGCTAACAGTACAATATAAGAATGCTCTTTTTTTACAAAGTGCTAAGAATATGGTGATAAACAGCAAAATTACAACTAATGTAACTTATGGATGATAGTTAACAGTAATATTGTAATATTTTGCAGCAATGGCAAGAATATATTATATCAACTTAAGGGACAGTAATATGGGGGTAAATAGGGGGAATGGGGTTTTTCCTTTTAGTAATGAAAATGCTCTAAAATTGACTGAGGTAATGACAGCACAACTCTGTGATGAAAATGAGAGCCACTGAGTGTGCACAATGAATGATATGTACAAGGCATGGGACTGTATAACACAGGGAATCCAGTGGTGGACGATGGACTGTGGTTCACAGAACAAACATGAGAACGTGCTCTCATGAACGATAACAAACATATAATACAAATAGAAGGTGTTAATAATTGGGAGGCGTGGGGGGAAAATACACCAAATATAAGATATGGGCTAGAGTTAGTAGTAATATTTTGATGAAGCGCTTTCATAGTTTTTAACAAAAGTTTCACAACAATACAGGGTGGTGTTGGTGGGGTGATGTTTGGAAGCCCTGTATGATGTTGTGCATGTTTGTTTGGTTAAGTTCACAACTTTTACTACACACTTATTGTTTATGTATGTTCATAAATGAATGATACACTTTAATAAAATTTTATTTTTAAAAATTCAAAGTGAGCTGGCCAAAAAAAAAGAGAAAATAAAAAAGAAAAGAAAAGAAATAGACACATTTTCTCTTAGAAGAAAACGTAAGGAAGCATCTTCAGAATTTTGTGTTAGGCAATGGTTTCTCAGACTTTATATCCATAATATATAAAGTAATCCTACAACTCAACAATAAAAAGACAAACAGCCCAATTATAAAATGAGCAAAAGAGTTAAATAGACATCTCTCGAAAAAGGATATATAAATGGTCAAAAAGCACATGAAAAGATTCTCAACATCATTAGCCATCAGGGAAATGCAATTCAAAACCAAAATGATATCCCATTTCATACTCATGAGAATGCCTATTTAAAAAAAGAAAGAAAGAGAGAAAATTATAAGTTTTACAAGTGTTGCAGAGGATGTGGAGAAAAGGGAACACTCATTCATTACCGGTGGGAATGAAGAATTTGAAGCTGCTGTGGAAGACAGTTTGGTGGTTCCTCAGAATGTTAAGTATAGAATTACCATATAACTCAGGAATCCCACTTCTGGGTATATACCCAGAAGAACTGAAAGCAGGGCCTGTTGAACAGATATTTGCACACCAATATTGGTAGCAGCATTATTCTCAACTGCCAAAAGATGGAAGTACCCAAGTTCCCATCACCCAATGAATGGAAAAACAAAATGTGGTACATCCATGCAATGGAATATTCTTCAGCCATTAAAAAAAAAAAAAGAATGAAGTTCTGATCCATGAAACAACATGGATGAACCTTGAAGACATCAGGTTGAGTGAAATAAGCCAGACACAAAAGGACAAATATTGTATGATCTCACTGATGTGAAATAATTAGAATAAGCAAATTTCATAGAGTCAGAATCTGGAGTATAGGTTGCCAGGCCCCAGGTTGGGGGTAGGGAATGGGGAGTTAATGCTTGAATTGTATAGGGTCTCTATTTGGGTTTATTATAAAGTTTTGGTAATAGATGATAGTGATGGTAGCACAATATTGTGAATGTAATTAAAAGCACTGAATTATTCATATTGTGAAAATGGTTAAAAGGGAGATTTTTAAGTTACTAGAATAAACATTTTAAAAAACAACATAAGACTGTACGGTACAGTGAAGCCTGTGGTAAACAATGGATTATAGTTAATAGTACAGTTGTGGAACTGCTCTTTCATGAATTGTAACAAATATACCACACTAACGCAAGGTGTTAATAATAGAGAGGTATGTGCAAACTCGGCATTTTATGTATTTTATCCATGACTTTTCTGTAAACCTACAACTTCTCTAATAAAAAACAATTATTAAAAAAAAACAAAGATAGTAGAGAATCATTGCCCTTCCCACATTGCAGGCGAGAATCTGAGGACCAGAACAGTACCCTGACTTGCCCAAGGACAGAGTCATAAGGGAATGGAATCTGCACTCAAGACCAGGGTGTTTTCTGCTCTTTGTATCGTGTGTAGTTTTGCTGTTAGGAAGTGTCTGCCTTGATATCAAGGCTCTCCAGATGAAAGAGCGTGGTGTAGGCTTTAATTTCCTCTTTCCTTACTAGATATGTAGTGACATTCAGGTCACAAGCTAATTAATCCTTAGGAGTATTTTATTTAATGAGTTTCATGTTGCTTTTTAAAATAGTCATATCTCTTCAAGAGCATAGAAGACAGAACAAAAGAATAAAAATTAAGATTTGCCATGGATGCAGCAGCACAGGCTAAAGATAAGGACAGAGAGGGCATCCTCCGGGCTAGTGGTGAGTCCTTCCCTGAAGCTCACAGGGCGCCTGAGGTGAGCTGTGTGTGGCCTGCTAATGGATACAAGAGTAATGCTAAGGAAACAAGATAACATCAGTTTCCCCTGGGATGCCTTGTGCAATGAAGCGGGAAGGGGTCTTTGTTTGTTGGCTTATAAGAGTCTTCCAGACTCCGCTTCAAGCTAGGCTGAGCTCCTGAGCAGTTTCTTCAGCAAGCTTCCTGCCCACATTCAGTGTACCACAACAGAGGCTACCACGGTGTGAAGGCCAGAGGTCCAAAGGGAACGCAGGCCAGAGGCAGGCAGCCAAGGGCACAGGCGCGGCTGCCCACAGTAGTGAAGCCGTGGCAAGCGGAGGTCATGGAGGACACGCCAACACAGCCAGCACCGGCACACTTCAGAGCAGCAAGAAGAGTCAGTGGGAGCCGGGGAGCTGTGCAGCTCACAGCTTCTCAAAGCACAGGACAGAGCAGGGCTCCTCACGCTTTAACTCAAGACCAAGTCAAGCCACCTGGGGATCTGGCAAAAATGCAGATTCCACATTCTATAGGTCTAGGGCAGGGCCCAAGAATCGATACTTTCAAACTGCTCCAAGAAGATGTTGATGATGTGAGTAGACAATGGTTTGAGTCACAAGAGAATAGACTATTCCAGATACACACATACAATCTGCACAAAAATCCTGTGAGATGCATATTAATCAATGTTAGAGGTGGGAAATACTAGACTCAGAAAAAAAATCAACTCAGATTAAGTAACTTGCCTCATGTCACACAATAGTAGGCAAAGGAGCTGGAATTTAAACCCAGGGCATTTAATCCCAGAATCCATGCTCTTTCCACCATATCATATTATTTTCTCAATAAGAGCCTGTTAAAAATCAATAAATTAAGGAGGCACAGCCATACAAACAAATATAATTCATTCCAAAGCCAAAGATAAATATTTTTCATCATGTCAACCACACTTTATATCAATAGATCTTCAATTTTCTGACTGCACACCTCTATGAATTGAAAAAAACTAGTATGGAATGCATCCCCAATAAGCACATTTAAATTATACACATGTACATTTTTAGACATATGCAAAATATTTAAAAGGGTAAGAATAACTTTGGAAGACAATGTTTGGACTGCAACCTGTAAGACTAAAGACAAAAGGAATTAGATATAAACTCTGTATTCTAGTTGATATAGTTTCTCACAGGCATACGGATTAAAAATTCTGAAATAATTTTACATGTATACTGGGGTCAAACAAATAAGTAGATGGTGGGAGCCAGGTTTCTCCCTGTTGAAGAGGGAAGTTACAGATAAACAAGAGGAGAAGGCTAGGTTAGAGTCAGACATCAATACGAACTCATGTTTATCTTAAATAGATGTTAACTTAGATAAATACAGAAATGATGATAGATAGGTGAATATACATGAGTTAGTACACACATATTATTTCCTCTGAGGTGACCTAGAAGCAATGACACCCCAAGACAAATCCTGTTTAGAAGAATTCCAAATAATCTATGCAGCTCTCCCCTGCCAGAAGGTAGAGCTTACTCGCCCTCCTCTACTCCTCCACGATGCACCAGCCCCTGGAGTGGCCTCTGCTTCTGCAGATCAGAGCATGGAAAGGGGACAAACGGAAGTAAAGGCAGCTGTCCAGCAGGGAGACCCGGCAAACGCAACCTTGGCCAGGTGAACAAGGCTACGTCGTGGTAAGTGATACGACACGGGGACAATGCCTGCCCCGATGTGGTGTGACAGGAAGGGCCGTTCGCCTCTAACTATAAGAAAACATCAGAGAAACTCAAATTGAGGGGCAGTCTACAAAACACATCACCATTCCTCTCAAAACTGCCATGATCAGGAAAGACTGAGAAAGTATCACAAACCAGAGACACTAAGGAATGGAGCAGCCTGGCGCCATGTGGTAACCTGGACAGCAGCCTGAAACAGAAAAAGGGCATGAACGGAAAAACTGGGGAAACTTGAATGAAGTCCAAAGTTCAGTCCACAGTAATGCAGGAACGTTGATTTCTCCATTGTGACAAGAGTTCCACAGTAATGCAAGCTGCTAACAGCAGGGGAACTGACGAGAGCTATAGGGAACTCTGCAGCACCTTTGTGACTTTTCTGTAAATCTAAAACTATTCTAAAATAGAAAGGTTCCTTTTTTAAAATGAGGAGATAAAAATAAAGACAACCTTCTTCTTGCACCCCAGTGGCTTATCTTGCAAATGCCCTCTTTGGAAGCCCCTGGGCAGAGATCACAAGTTCTAGCACCCCGAGGCCAGCCAGGTGCAGCCTGCCGTGAAGCAGGCAGGACAGAGCTGTGGAAGGGGCGGGGCCCTGTAGCCTGGAAAGCATCTTTATCTAAGGCATCCAAGCACAAAGCATGCTTAGAACACTGTCTGGGCCGAGCATGGATCTGCAGGCTGCATTTCCCAGCCCACAGGGCACTGTTGTTTCCTCTGAGCTAAAGCATAGGCAGTGGAGGCAGTACTGTAATCTTTATCATAGAATACCATAGAGTATTATAGAATTTACCCTTATTTGTATAGCTTCAGCATGTTTATTTTGGGGATTTTTCATCAGCTTGAGGGGCCTGTGCACTTTTCGGTGTAAAGCTTCTTGAGAGGAGGGTGCCTGCCCTCCACTGCCTGAACACTGCTAAACATGGGCTCCTGGAGCCTCCAGGGCATGCCTCAGTGCTTGACAAGTTCACTTCAAACCCTCCCGGAAGAAAGGTCACCGTTAGTTTTCATGCGGTTATTTAACGCCTACAGGCATTACAGAAGATCTGCGAACCTGGAACACGTCTAATTTCAAACATTATATCTCATGGTGGTTCATAAGTTATGTCAGATGACAAGTCTTCATAGTTGATTCAAAAAATACTATCAGACTTGAACGCATTTTGATAATGGGGACATTTTTACACACCTGATCCCTGAGTCGACACGAGCATCCTGGAGCTACTTAAAGGGACGAATGAGCAAAGGACAGCAGTGAGGGGCGGGAAAAGGCTGAGGACACTGTGGATGTATCAGTACCTGAGGACACCAGTGACGCAGGTGCAGATACAGCAGTGGCCCTGTGCAAAGTGCCGGGAGGGAGGGACAGGGCACAAAGAGCGTGAGCACAGCTGGGCCAGAGACCACGAATGCAGTGGGAAGCAAGGAAAGAATAAGGAAGGTTCCAGAACTGTGGGAAAGACTTTAGAGTCAGACAAAGCTGCTGTAGAGCAGAGTGCTGCCATTTATCAGCTGGGTATTGACTGTTACACATTTCCTGCTCCTAGCCTCAGTTTCCCCATTCCAAATGGAGATAACAATACTTACATTACGGGTTGCTGGCAAGATGAAAAGAGCCCAATTCACGTGGAGCACCTGGCACTGTGCTAGGCTGGATTAGTTTTCCATTGGTGCGTGACAAATTCCCACAAACTTAGTAGCTTAGCTCCCCAGGGAGAAGACAAGTCGAACAGCTTCAAAGAGGGAACATTTTTCCACTGTTTTTATGTGTTCGGAAATGTCAGGGCTTAGGGTCTGTATTGTTTCCATACTAAATTCCAAATTTCAGTTATGTTTTCACTTTTAAGCTAACTTCTAGAAGGTGTAAAATTGGTTTCTTGAGCTGCACCCCTTAGAAAGATTAGCCATTGATCTCCCATCCTAGGGCTCTGTACTATCAGAGTATGAATGGAATGTTCCACCCGGTGAAAGTTTTAAAATGAAAACGGGATTATTGAGAAGTGAGATGAGCAAACGGAAGAGGGTTGTGTGCTTGGGAGCAGAGGTGCCATCAGGTCTCAGGCAGATCATTATACTGCAGGGCACTTCCTCCACGCGATCCCGGCCACTCACTCAGCTCATCAGCTTCATGTGGATTAACTCAGTTCTCACAGCAACCCGATGAGACAGCTGCTGTGTATCTCCATTGTACAGGTGCGGAAACAGGCACAGAGAGGTTAAGTAACTTGCCCAAGGTGGCACACCTACTATGGTATAGAGCTAAAGCACATGCTCTTAACATAGTGCTTCTATGTAGCCAGTAAGATTTGTATTAATGATAAATAGAATAACAACCAATTACATTTGGCGGGCCTTTAAACTTGACAAAGTTCTCTCATAATCCCCCCATTCTCAAAACTACCTTTGAAAGAAAAAAAAGATATTATCCCCCACTGAAGTTGAAAGGAACAGGGAGGTAAAGTAATTTGTCTATGATCACAAAGCATAAGGGGTAAGGCTTTGACCCAAACCAGGTCTTTTGACTCCAAAGTCCCTGCTCTCCCCTTACTAAATAATGCACCTGGGACAGCACTTTCAGTGTGACCATTCTTCCCCCTGAGGACTCAGGAATCACAGGGAAAAGCATGGAGCATGTTACTCCTGGGGCAGAATTGTAAACTTCCACTCCTGACGTCAGTGTCTAGTCTGGACTCTTGAAACTATCGACACAGCCATCAGTCTACAGCGCCGCACATGAGGTCCAAGTTCTGAGCCCCAGTCTGGCACTAACCAAAGATCAACTTTAGGGAAGCCATTCAACTTACCCAAGATTTAAACAGGACCAATTCTCCCTACGCAGGGACAGCTTCTTGAAACACAGAGCAATGAATCTTTCAAAGATTAATGAGACATGTCAAAAGCTCTCATTGGCCAAAGTTGTAACAATTCAAGAAACCAAAATAATGAACCAAAATCCATGAGTTCATAATGGTATTCAAAATAGTATAGGGGAAAAAAATCTAATTTCTCACCATTTAAAAAGGCTTTTAAAAAATTCCTTACTTTGAAATTAGAAATTGAAAAGGGAAAAAAAATCATTTTGTATTCTAGTAGGCATTGTATTTCAGGCTAATCAAATAGCCCCAGTAATTGGGCTAAAAGCTCTACTATACAGGAGGCAGTCACTTTACAAAAGTAGAAGAAATAACAGACCTAAAAATCCATTTTATAAAACTTAATAAAACAACATTATTAATCAGGTAAGGATTATCAATTGATTTAGATGCACGGCAGATGGATTTGTATAGCGCCAAAGTATTGATACCCAGAAAGTTCTCCAGTTGATGGTGGGCTCAGACCATCATCACCTATTCAGAGGTCAACCCAAGCCTCTTTAACAGTGGCACAGCCAAAACCATGCACCTCTGATGTAATGCAACTTGAAGGACACAACTTTACCTACAAAGCATTACAGCCAAAAATGTTTATTTGAATCCATTAAACCTTTCGGCACAACTTCTAGTTTAAGGGAAATCAGGGGTAGAAGAGCAATCTAAATAACACTGTGAGGAAGTAACAGACAAATCCAGAAAGCAGGATATTTTACAGGACAATTGGCCTGGTCTCTTCAACAAGTCAGAGTCAAAACAAGGGACTGTGGTAGATTAAGACACACAAGTAACACAGCGACCACATGCTCTGTGGACTCTTTTAGTCATAGTCACCTTCTACTCCTACCATCATTGACTGAGCAGCCACCATGTGCTAGATATCCTGCTGAGCCCAGGGAAAGAGGAGAGAAACACATTTCCTGCATCCGTGGAGCTTGGGGTGTAGAGAGACAGCAGTCAATGACCCTAGTGAGGGATGAGCTAACGAAGGGCACGCAGGCCTGCCTGGGAGTGAGGCGCTGCCGGCGGCATCAGGCCG
This sequence comes from Cabassous unicinctus, assembly GCA_029593785.1. NCBI lineage: Eukaryota > Metazoa > Chordata > Mammalia > Cingulata > Chlamyphoridae > Cabassous > Cabassous unicinctus. Next base: position 1,049 of record JAQZBX010026478.1, on the reverse strand, counting down.
CGGAAGCCTGCTGCTCTCCCCCAGTCAGGCTCCGTGTTCCCCCACGATGAGAACTCCCCTTTACTAAGGAGAATTTCCATTTGACTGAGAAACTGAAGTAATCTGGCCACTGTGACAATACTGGGGAAGAAACTGAGCTTCATTCCAGGTCTGTCTGATGCCAAATGAATGTTCTTTTCCTCCCCCATATTGCCTGTTTTAAGAGTGGGGGTCTTTCCAGGGTGGAGGGAGTGGGGACGCTTTAGTTTGACATGATCTCTCTTTAAACGTCTTTGGGTTTTTTTAGGGACTGATGATGTCACCTAAATGTACCGGACAGCACATTTGATGGAATGACTCTCTAAGCCATATCCTTATATCCTTACTGTCTGAAATTTCTATTTCCTGACCCAAAGCAAACACATTTGCTTCCTGTCAGTCATTCTAAAGAGATGATCTGCCTGAATTAGCCTGTTTGGGCAGAATGCAACAGAAGTACCTATTTTCTTCTACAGTCTGTTTCTTCCCCCACTGTCTTCAGATAGATCCCTGCCGTTTATTCTAAATGAAGTGACAGAATTTGGTTTCGAGAAAATAGTTCACTGGCCCTGCCCAGCCCTGAGAAGGTGCCTCAGAATCCACACAACCCTGCAGAGGAAGCGCCAGGCTCTTCTCAGTCATCAGGTGGGTACGTGAGGATTTCAGCGCTCTGAGGCTCCTTGGGCTGCGCCACCACGAATTCAATCTGAGGAAACGCCCTGGACAGGGGCAGGGCCCGCAGGTTTACATATTTCCTATACAGGTGTTTCCAGACTCCCCCCAAAACACTTTAATGCCTAGATGTAATGTTAAATTAAATTTTAATGCATATATTAAGAGTTTATCACAAATGTTTTCAAAAATTCCTTCCCGGGAATCCAGGGACTGTAAACCAGTCACTGGCATACCTCAAATCTGAACTGTTTAGAGAGAGCCTACCACAGGTGAACCTCTACAAGGTACACCAGAAAGATCCAGAACTGTTCTTAAGGATGGTTACAGTCTAGTCCTGCAGACAAAAAAAAAAAAAA
>JAQZBX010026477.1:0-28916 GCA_029593785.1 Cabassous unicinctus | reverse complement strand
AGGTACAAAATGGAAGATATTACCATGTAAAAAGAGAACAAAACCATATAATAAGAGAAACAAAGAAATTCAAAATCTGACAAAGCAAACAATGGATGAATGGAATTATCTACAGCATGCGAGGAAGGCTGCAGATTCAAAGTGGAAATAAAAATGATTAAATGCAATCTAAATCAATGTCAAATGCTATAAATTGACTTCTTTATAATTTATGAAGTTGCTGTTATAACAACTACAAAGCATCAGTGTCAAAGGCAAGAAGAAAATAGTACATGCTGGCCAGAAATCTATTGAATAATATGACTTTAGTCTTCTGAGATAGAATATTTGACTTTCTTGAGATGGCATAATTGTATCCTAAATGAGTATTTTTGACAGCAAGGAGATTAGAATTAAATATAGAAAAAACAGAATTAATGCACTTATAAAACACTTATGAAAATGAGAGAATTTGGTAGATTAGATTTTGGTTTTCTATCCCTTACATATAATTTTAAAATGGAGAAGCTTTTGTAATTTTTCTTTTGCTGTGCACATTTTAAATGATGTAAAGAATGATTTGTTACATAAAAAATATAGGGAATACCCATATCCCCCATACCCATCCCCTCCCCTCCCACATTTTCCCACATAAACAACATCTTTCATTAGTGCAGTACATTTGTTACAATTGATGAACACATATTGAAGCATTTTTACTAACATTTATGTAATCTAAAGTTTCTTTAAAAATAAAAAAATAAAAAAGAATGATTTGTGATTCATTAATGATTGAAAATTGAAAACTTTAAGTGGAATTACTAGTATTCCATTCTTTGAATATGCCTTGCATTTCAACTTCTGGACCTTTGCCTGGTATCTCTTCTACTTAACCCATTCCCATGGAACATCACACACTTTCTTTAACATTTTTTTATAGGTACTGGTCATATTCTACCTAATTGTAAAGGACTTTTACCTGATTCTTTTAGTCAGTTTCTTGCTATGCCTTCTCTAGTAGTGCTTAACAGAATGTCAGGCATATTCAGCTGTAAAATAACTATTAGTTGAACAAGTGAATATCATTTTTTTATATTATTCTACTCATTACTTTTACAGTTTTATGTAGAAATAAATAATGTTTTCAACAATTAGAAAATACAAATGGATAGATTAACTTATTTGTGTTCATGTGAATAATTAAATATTATGAACATATGTAAATGATTGATTTGAATTCCAGAAAAAAATCAAGGAAAAGTCTGCAATACAAGTAGAATATCAACAATATCCTGTACATGCATGCCAGCTCCCCAAACCAGGTGGTCAGTGTAGGTCAAATAGTGGTCTACATAATTTTTGTGAAGGTTATGTAAAATAATATGTTAACATAGAAAACCAAAAGACATAATTTTTTCCTGAGAAATTTTGGAGAAGTAAGGATTAATTTGTCCAAGACTGATTCCTTATAATCTGCCTTCTTGCAAAACTGTGTGGCAAACAGCTTCAGATAAAAAATAAGGCAATAATCCCTGGTTAAATGCTGATGTGATGAGTCAGATCACAGGTTCTGATATCATAAAATTTCATCCTTATCAGTTGGAATCCAGATCAGGCCACTGCCCAAAGTTATATATTTGCAAATATGAGGCTTGGACCACAAGTTCTTTTTCTTGATTGTTGTGAATATGGTTCTTTCTAAATAATAAATATTAAGGTACCAAATAATGTTATAGACAATGTTCTACCACATCATATTCCTGTTATATCTAAATATGTTGTCCACCAGGGAAAGACTTGTGCTTCTCTAATAATATAAAATATAAAAGCTTCACAGTCCAATGATTAAGATCCTTATCCCAAATAATGATGCCCAGCTATGCCAGGTTGCTATGTGACTGTAAAAGTGGGAAATGTGCAACTTCCATTTGCTTCTATCTCTGTGAAATTTCTCCACATCTCCCCCAAAACTAGTCTTAATGTTATTAAATAATTCATCATTGTTTGATAAGGTGGTTTCATAAGGAGATTGTTTGGCTGGGTATCTACAATGCCCTTCCAGAAGCAAGTCAAGGAACTAGAGACTGCCCACCCTTTCCCAGGGCATGGAAAAGGCCTTTCAAATAGTGGGATGGTGGATTACCAAATGTTAATGGGGACTAGCCATACAAAGTCCAATGATCGTGAATGGTAGATTCCCAATGGAAACTATACTTGTGAGATAAGATCACCTAGGATTGTTTCATGGCTATTAATAATGGCTTTGGGTGAATTGCCTAAGGGGACACCACTGAGGGAGAGAATCATTATCACTGATGATAATTTGCTATGTGAAACAAACTCTGCAAAAACAATCAGGTCCATGTTGAATGTCAATAATACCCTGAAAATGACATTACATCATTTATACAGTCATTTTATCAAATTCATCATATCTAATTGTCCAAATGGATTTTAGCAAGAGGTGTAACTTCTAACTCACTGGTTCAAAATGTTTGCTTTAATGAATGAGGATTATATGGGATACTGCATCTGTTTAGGGACTGTTAAGGCATGTGGAAATCAGGTGACTTTCACGAGAACATATTCAGGAACTGGGAGATTAACTCTGAAGTATATAAAAGTTTTGTAAAAATTAGCCAATTCTCTTCAGCTCTTTGAAAATGCAGATGGGAAAATTGTGACCTCTGATGTAATGCCCTTATGAAAAGTGCAATCTATTATCTAATGAAAACTGAACAAGTAGGCTACTTCCTTTGCCTTCCTCATGCAACTACGGAATGTGAGTGAGATTGCAAAGCATTGGTACAAAGAGCAGCCTGTTATGCTTAAATGAATGTAAATGTGGAAGATTTCAAGTATTAGCACAACTTTACTTGTTGTTTTTTATCCTATATATACAAAATTCTGTCTTAAAACAGTGTCAAGGATTATATTAGCCATCCTACTTAATTGAAATAGTATGGATCACTGGCAAGTGGGGTATAAAACATGGAAACCACCACTTTAGATGAGAAGGGTGTAATCAGAATTAAGGGTTAACTTGTACAAAACTAGTCCCTTGATGGATGCCTTCCGTAAACTTTTATGAAAATTGATGTCAAAACACAAATCAGAGTTGATTTTGGAGATTATTTTATTTGGGACACCAGAAGTTTTACTGCAGCAAGGAATCATGAACACATGTTCAATTTTCTAGGGTTGGCAAATCAGTTTTGTAGCCATAAAAAGGAAGTTAGGTTAACTCCTATTGATTGGATAGGGGTTTGTCCATCTTATAAGGGTGGTTTTAAGGACAATGAATGAGAGTTATTATCAATATTATGATTAAGAGGGTAACAAGTCTCTTTCAGGATATCTCAGAGCCACGATCCCCATGAGCCTAGTAGCCAATCAAAAAGAGAATCAGACCAATCTGATTTGGGAAGTGTGAATCTGATTTGGATGCTTCTCTAGCATCAATTTTGTTGCAACTACCTGTTGGTAAACTTCTGTTTGACTATCATTACAAATAGACACCTACTATTGCACATACATTTCCTTGGGAAGCCAGAATAGCGTCTAATTACAGTGATTGTATAGACTCATTTTGAGAAAGTCCAATCTTTCATCAGTTACTGAGCTGATGGCCTGCCCTGGAATGGAGATAGATTATTCTAACTATACAGATATATTTTGTAATGCAATCTATAATCTTACAGTGTGTCTTACAGCTTTGGAGAGTTTCTCCAGTGCCAAGGTGTACAATAAAAAGTACAGAATACCCAGAAGTTTATCTTGGGTTAATGACTTTTCCATGTTGTGTTTAGAGCTCTCTGTAGTCTGGCAATAGTCTCTTCATGAGTTTCCATAGACTTGGAAAGTGTCATAAAAGCCCTCAGTTTTTAATTTTCCCTTTTGGTAGCTTATCATAAATAGTCATTTGGACTGGCATTCAGCACTGAGGAAGAGTTCAAAATATTCACAGAAAAACAGAAATTAAGAGAGATTGCCAATAAGAAACCTGCCCTTCAAGAAATACTAAGGAGAGTTCTGCAGGTTGAAAAGAAAAAAACAGGAGAGAGAGAGAGTTGGAGGAGAGTGGAAGAACAGCTAAAAGGATAAAAAGAGAAATAAAAACAGCATATGACATGTATAAATCTAAAGAAAATATGGCTTATGTAAATAATTCCTAAAGAGTATTAACAATGAATGTTAATGACTTAAACACTGCAGTCAAGAGACACGGATTGCCAGAACTGATAAGAAAATATGACCCATCTATATGGTATCTACAAGAAACTCACCTTAAATGCAGGGATGAAAGGAAACTGAAAGTGAATGGTTGGAAAACAATTTTACATGCAAGCAATAACTAAAAAAAGGGTGAAGTAAACTATACTATCAGAAAAAATAGACTTTAAATGCAAAACTATTGTAAGAGACAAAGAAGGGCACTATATATAATAAGGTGCTATCTCTCAAGAGGAAAGAGCAATCATAAACATTTGTGCATATAACCAGGGTACCTCAAAATATTTTGGGCAAAAACTGAAAAATCTAAAGGAAACAGATGCCTCTACAATTATAGTGGGGGACTTTAATACACTATTATCACCATTAGACAGACCATCTCACCAGATACTCAATAAATAAACAAAGACCTTGAATAATACATTAGAGGATCTGAACCTGATAGACATACACAGAACATTAAACCCAAATATTCCAGGGGGATATACATTCTTCTCAAGTACACATGGATCATTCTCCTAGATAGAACACATACTAGGCCACAGAACAACTGTCAATGAATTCAGAAAGATTAAAATTATACAAAGTAATTCCTCTGACCACAATGGAGTTAAGCTAGAAATCAGGAAGGGGCAGAAAACCAGCTTGGGCATGAAGATATGGACGTTAAACAACACAGTCTTAGACAATCAGTGGGTCAAGGAGGAAATTGCAAAGGAAGTCAGTAACTACCTTGAAATGAATGAAAATAACAACACAATGTATCAAAATGTGTGGGATGGAGCAAAAGCTATACTGAGAGGGAGATTCATAGACATGAATGCTTATATTAAAAAAGAAGAAAGAGCTAAAATCAAAGACTTAACTACACACCTGAAGGAATTAAAAAAAGAACAACAAACTAATCCCAAAGGAAGTAGAAAGAAGGAAATAAAGATTAAAGCAGTGCTAAATGAAATTGAAAATAAGAAAGCACTAGAAAACAATAAACAAAATGAAAAGCTGGTTCTTTGTCAAGATTAATAAAACTGACAAACCCTTAGCTAGACCAACAAAGAAAAATTGAGAGAAGATGCAAATACACAAAATAAGAAATGAGGAAGGGAATATCACCACTACCCCACAGAAATAAAAAGTATCATTAGAGGATACTTTGAAAAATTATATGCTACCGAGATGATAGTTTAGAGGACATGGACCAATTCCTAGAAACACACAAGCATCCTACATTGATGAAAGAAGAAATTGATGAACTCAACAGAACAATCACAAGTAATGAGATTGAAACAGTTATCAAAAACCTCCCAATTAAGAAAAGCCCAGACCAGATAGCTAAACAGGTGAATTCTACCTATTCTGAAAGGAACTACCAGGAATCTTGCCTAGGCTCTTCAAAAAAAAATGGAAGTTTTGGGAACATTACCTAACTCATTCTATGATGCCAACATCAACCGTAATACCAAAGTCAAAGACACTACAAAAAAGGAAAACTATAGACCAATGTCTCTAATGAACCTAGATGCTAAAATCCTTAGCAAAATACTTGCTAATTATATTCAACAACACATCAAATGAATTATACACCATGACCAAATAGATTTCATCCCTGGTATGCAGGGATGGTTTAACATAAGAAAATCAATGTAATACACTACATAAACTGATCAAAAGAAAAAAATCACGTGATAATCTTTAGAGAAGCAGAAAAGTATTCAACAAAATACATCACCCTTTCCTGATAAAAACACTTCAAAAAATTTGAATTGAAAGAGACTTCCTCAAAATGATAAAAGTTACGTAAGAAAAATATACATCTAAAATCATATTCAATTGTGAAATCCTGAAAGCTACACCTCTAAGTTCTAGAACAAGACAAGGATGCCCACTGTCACCACTTATTTATCATTGGGTTAGAAGTAATTGCTCAAATACTTAGGCAATTAAAAGATATAAAAAGTATCCAAATTGGAAAGGAAGAAGTAAAAATTTCACTATTTGCAGATGACATAATACTATACAAAGAAAGTCCTGAGAAATCTACAACAAAGCTTCTAGAGCTTATAAAAGAGTTCAGTAAAGTGGCAGGTTAGAAGACCAATGTGCAAAAATCAGTAACATTTTTATACACCAATAATGAGCAATCTGAGGAGGAAATTAAGAAAAAAATCCCATTTACAAAAGCAACTGTAGAATCAAATACCTAGAAGTAAATTTAACTAAACATATAACCAATTTGTACACAGAGAATTACACAAAACTGTTAAAGGAAATCAAAGAACTCCTAAATAAATGGAAAAATATTTCCTGTCCATGGATAAGAAGACTAAACATCATTAAGATGTCTATCCTATCCAAACTGATTTACAGATTTAACACAATCTCAATAAAAATTATGACAGCATGTTTTGAATGAATTGGAAAAGCTAACTATGGAATTTATTTGGAAGGGCAGGGGGCCCTGAATAGCCAAAGAATTATTGAAAAAGAAAAGTGAAATTGAGGAATCACACTATCTGACTTTAAATCATACTACAAAGCAACAGTGGTCAAACAGCCTGGCATTGGCACAAGGAGAGACATCCTGACCAATGGAACTGAATTGGGAGTACTGATATATATCCTCACATTTACAGTCAACTGATATTTGACAGGCCACCAAAGCCCACTCAACTGGGAGAGAATGGCCTCTTCAACAAATGGTTCTTGGAGAAATGGATATCCATATCCAATAGATTAAGAGAAGAATATCATCTCACATCTTATACAAAAATTATTTCAAAATGGTAAAAGATCTAAATATAAGGGCCAGAAAGATCTTGGAAGAAAATAGAGATAAGCATGTACAAAATCTTGTACTAGAAAATGGATTCATGAACTTTACACACAAAGAACAATCCATTAAAGAAAAAATAAATGAGACCTCCTCAAAAATTAAAAACTTTTGCACCTCAGAGGAGTATTTCAAGAAAGTGAAAATGCAGCCTAATCAATGGGAAAATATATTTGGAAACTATATATCTGATAGGGAATTAACACCCAGCAAATATAAAGAAATCCTACACCTGGAAAATAAACAGACAAATAATCCATTTTAAAAATGGGCAAGTGATTTGTATAGACACTTCTCCAAAGAAAAAATACAAATGCCTGTAAAGAACATGAACAGATGTTCGACATCAAAAGTTATTACGGAAATACAAATCAAAATTACAATGAGATATCATCTTACACCCATTAGACTGGTGGCTGTTAAAAAATTAGAGAACTAAAAGTGTTGGAGAGGATATGGAGGAATGGGAACACTTATCCGCTGCTGGAGGGATTGCAGAATGGTGCAACCATTGTGGAGGACAGTCTGATGGTTCCTCAGGAAGCTGACTAAAGAACTGCCATATGATTCAGCAATCCCAGTATTGGGTATATATCCAGAAGAATTGATCGCAGTGACACAAACAGATATATGCACAGCAATGTTCATAGTGGCATTATTCACTATTACCCAAAATTGGAAACAACCCAAATATCCATCAAAAGATGAATGGATACACAAAATGTGATATATACATACCATGGGATATTACTCAGCTGTCAGATGGAATGCAGTATTAACACATGGGATAACATAGATGAATCTTGAAGACATTATGTTGAGTGAAGCAAGTCAGATACTGAAAGACAAATATTACATTACCTCACTGATATGAATTAAGCAAATTGAGCAGAATCACAGACCTAGAGTCTGGGAGATAGGTTTACAGGAGACAGAAAGGGAGTAGAGAGTTGTGAGACAATGCCCTCATAGTAAAATACATTATAAGTTGGAAGGATGTAGTTGTGCAGTGGATGGGCATGATAGTGGTGCAGTGATGCTATTGCATTGGGTGAGGCTGACATGTGAGGGGTGTAGGATGGTGCGGGGGGTGGTTGCACTGTTCATGGAACAGGGGGGAAGGTCAGGGGAGGGAGCAGATGAACTTTGGGGATTTGAGGGGTATGTGGTTGAAACTGCAACACTAGGAATATTTTGACAAATATGGCAGGAGAGGGTAGTGGTTTAGGGTGTTGGATGTGGGGGTGGGGCATGCAGGACAGGGCACACCTGGGGCACATTTCCAGGGAGAATTTGTGTGTTTATCCAGTCACAGTGCATTGTAACAGTGGGTGGAGACCCACACAATGAACAGGATACCCATCCTGGGAAGTTCTGCTATGTTCTCAAATAGAAGGGTGGGAGTTTCTTGAGAGCATAGGCATTGCCTAATAGAGGAGGACAGGCCAGTATATCAAGACCTCAATGTTTTTGCAAATAACTATAAATTTTCTTCTTCAAAAACTAAAGCTTGGTTGTTATTGTGGGTCTTAAGGGGAAGGGGAGGTAAGAATAGAATAGATGGAACATGGGGCATTTTGGGGGCACTGGAATTGTTCTACATGATATTGCAATCATGGATACAGCCCATGTTAAATTCCATCAAAATTTATAAAAGAGTACGGTCCAAAATGTAAACCATAATGTAAATCATTAACCATGGTTAGTAGCAATGCTTCAATATTTGTACATCAATTGTCACAAATGTGTTGCTCACATGTAAAAAGTTATTAAAAGGGGAAAGGAGAACAGGGGGTGCATGATGGCTATATTCTGTACATGACTTTTCTTTAAACTGAAAGTTTCTTTGAAGATGAAATAAAAAAAGTAAGACACTGGGGGAATAAATAGAAGAAAATATCACTGTACATACAAGGCAGCAGATCTTACAGTGATGAAGGACATAATACCAGAATTTATATATTTTAATTTTATTTTTAAATTATTTTTAATTATTTCAAATTCTTTTTAATTTTTTGTATTTTACTTTTCATTTTTAAAGCTATCATTATTATTTCATTTCCTTATTAACTTTATTAGGTAATTTTGTTAGCTTCATTTTTAAAGAAGTTTTGGATCACAAAAGGGTTACAACTGTGGCAGGTGAGGATCATTGGTTTGGGGTGTCAGTGATGAGGAATGCATAGGAGGAGGTTCACCTGGGGTATACCTGTGAGGCATATGAAAGATTTTACGTGTTCATGGGGCATTGTCATGGTGGATGAAAATCCACATGATAACTGAAAGAATATCCAATTCCCGTCCTCAGGAGTTCTACTACATTCTTTCATGGGACAGCAAGAATCCCCCGAGTACAGGATCAGTGACTAATGAAGGAGGATGGACCATTGTTGGGCCCATGATATTGCTGACAGTACTTATGAACTTTTTCTTTTGAAATTGAAACTTAACCTTGTATTATAGGGTGCCTAAGAATTACCTCCTGAGAGCTTCCTTGTTGCTTAAATGTGGTCTCTCTCTAAGCAAACTCAGCATATAAATGCATTACCTTCCCCCCACCCCCCCAATGGGGGACATGATGGCTGGAGATGAGCCTCTCTGGCAACAAAGGATTACTACTATGCACCAACTAGCAGAGCAACTGGAAAAAGACCTTGGCCAAAAGGAGGAAAATGTATAGACAATGAGTTTATTTTTCTAAGAGACTTCAAGGTGAGTCAGGAAGTCATTCCATAGGTTAGGCTCATACTTGTCTCAGCAGGATCTCATTGACTGCCACAGTAAAGATTTCCACAAAGAGTAGGGTTCCTGAGGGCTCTGGAGACATCCAAACACTATAGACAAGGCTGACAGCTCACAGGTGTGGCAACCAGCCAGTGGACACTACTTTGGAATTTATGCTTTCCACTGTGATAGAGTTGGATTTGGTTGTGGTTTCCCTACACATGGCTCTTCTGTCCCTTGTATTTGAACCTATAGTTAGTACTAGTGTTGATAGGTATTATGCCAAAGAATCTTAAGTCTTTGGTCTTTCCACGTGCCAATTGGGCCCTGAATCTCAACAAAGTTGCAACACCTATTCTCCAGTTCATTGGATTCATCCAGGACAATTAACAAAGAGATGATGATGGACAATGGCCATTCCAAGGAACAGAGAGAGTCTGCAACTGTAAGCAATATAGTCCCATCCATCTGCCCCTTGATATCTAAACCTCTTCTCAGTTAGAGTTGGAGTTGGCATCACCATCCCAGAATCCTCAGGATAGGGGAATGAATGATAGACTAGAGTAGACTTACTGATATTCTACTATAGACTTATTGAGATTTTAGCAATGGAAGAACTTTTATCATTGATGTGGAGGCAGTGGCCACTAGAAGTTCTTAGTGGAGGAAGAGGGAATACAGATGTAATATGGGTGAATTTTCAGGACTTAAGGATTGTCCTGAATGACATTGCAATGATAGATACAGGCCATTATATATCTTGTCAAAACTTACAAAATTATGCAGAAGAGAGTGTAAACTACAATTTAAACTATAATCCACACTTAATGGCAATGCTCCAAAAGGTGCTTATCAATTGTAACAAATGCACCTTACTAATGAAGGATGATGTTAATGTGGAAAAGTTTGGGAGGACTAGGTAGTAGGGCATAGGGGACTCCCCTACATTTTTTATGTAATATTTATGCAATCTAAGTATCTTTAAAGAAATAAAAAAAAATAAAATAAAAACAAAAAATAGTCATTTGAGGAACAGCATAGTCTCTGTAACAGGAACCAGCCAAACCAATTATTGGTTAATACATTGTATATATTGCATCCACATACAAAATAATGTCCTTGAAGAAGGTAATAAGGGTATCTCTTACTTTTAAGGAATTGTGTGTAAACTCAAAGAATAGGATCGTAACCTTCATCGTCTTCATTGTTATCTGATATCTTGGTCTCATTTAACCAACAATTTCCTTTGATTAACAAGCCCAACAGAAATTTCTGCCTCAATTTTTATAATTTCTTCTGTTATTAAAACCAGAGGTGCTTGGAGAAAAGCTACAAGGGATCTGACCCCTTTACTATATTCCTTTCTCATGAAAGTAAATAGAGTCTTGCCATATAGAAATTAAATATTTACTATGCCCTATAGGTTGGTCATTGTTAACTGTATGGTTTCTAGTATACAGTTAACTGTATACTAGGGACTTGAGTGAAATAAAAGTTTCCATGGGAAAGTAGTAGGGCAACAAAGATAAAACAGCTAGTCCTATGTGAACCTCCTGCTTGTAGTTGCCCATCTGCATCTGTTTGTGCAATGGAGAGATTACAGTAATAGTGGAAAGTCCCACCAACAAGGGAAAAGGCAATTGCCCAAGATCAGGTGCTTAAAACAACAAATGAGAAGCCCATTCATACTCCATCATTGATCCACACTCAGGCTGGCAGGCATGTAGAACCAATGAGAATCTTTTGTTTCTAATCCTTTTTTGCATATGACAGGACCAATGACAAGGTTGTGTTTCCAATCCTTCTTTGACATATGACAGGATCAATGAGAATGTTGCAACTTTCAAGGATTCATTTACATGAAGGGAGGAAGTGGGGCAGCCTTAATAAAGCTGCATCCCAAGCCCCAGGGCACATCTCCCTCTTGAGCACACCGACACTCCCATCTTGAGTGTATACATTTGCTTTACATTAGACTTTTTGCTGTCTTGTTTAAACTGTGGCGCATCCTTGAATTCTTTCTTATAACATGGCCAAAGACAAGCCACCAACATCTTTTGGTGAGCCAGCCAGGAGCACTAGTATCACACTCTTCCATCTCATGAAGACTGGTGAATCTTGGCCTCTAATCAGAGCTTGTCTGTGCCCTCTTTTATTTGTTCACTCTCTCCTCCCACCACTTCAAGCAAGTTCCTGGATTGATTCCCACAGGATATAATTCAATGTACTCAGAGTCCTCTGGCTCCCTCCACAGAGGTGGCAGGGACTAGTCCCTGCACCAAGCAGATTCATGGAGACTCTGGGCAGCAGGTAACACCACCCTCTAGACCTGAATGGGGACATTCCCCAAGTCATGTAGGAGTCAGCTTTTGTCCTGAATAAGCAACTCCACCATATTCTGCAAAGTTTTCAATGATCCGTACCCCATTCGCTATCTCATCCTACACTGTCCTCTTATATGTTCTCATTTATGCTTCCCAGGAGAGTGTTAGGCAAGAGAATATTAGTTCCTTTTTGGGATTTTATTTCTGGCTCTTCTTCCCCAGTTTAAGTCAAATCACTGGGCAATTCCCTCACCCCAAGCAATAATCCTCTGTCCAGTATTTCAGCCCATCACTTATGCAGTACTATTAGGGTGACTGCTGGCTTATCAGCTTTGGTCTTGGGATCCCTGTCGGGGACTGCAATCAACCACTCAGAGCTTGTCCCAGACATATCCCAAGACTATAGGGGCATTTGCAGATGCCCAGGAGACAAGGTCCTTTATTTCTGGGATGCTGAAATAATGGGCATTTTTTTTTAACTGCCTTCAGGACATTATCTGGGAGGTCAGTTTACCTGACTGGCATTTGGTTTATTTTGTACCATAGGGAGATGGGTGCTTCTTCCAGCATCCCCGTAAATTCTCTCCTGGGATGCATTCTTTGGAATTGGGATGATCTGCCCACTGAAGCTCTGAAAAAGAAGAAGTTAATCTTCTGCTATACAGTGTGGCTTCAATATAAGCTAGAAGATGGCCAGGAATGGCCATTACAAGGGATCCATAATTACAAGTTCATACTTCAGTTGGGTCTATTATGGAAGAGAGAAGGGAAGGGGATGGAAATCCCATTGTAGCAGTTTGGCATTATTTATAAATTCCAAAAATAGATACTGGATTATGTTTGTCAACTGGTCTTTTCCTCTGGGCATATAAGATAATATTGGATTCAGAGGTTTAATTGATTAAATAATGACTAAGGCTTTGATTGGGCCATGTCAGTAGGATATTGAGTCCCCACCCCCTTGGTAGGTGGGGACTCAAAGAAAAACCTCATCACAGAGAAGGGAGGTTGGAATTTTTAGCTGGATCCCAGCAAGGAAACACACAGAGAAGCACAGCAGATGAGCCTGGAGTGAATTGAGCCCAGGGAAGAGAGACAGAGCTGGTCGCCTGACAGTCTACAGCTGGCCTTGTGGAGAGTGGCAAAGCCCAGAGTCTCATGATCTACAGCTGGTCTTGTGGAGAAAACAGAGGAGCTGAGCCTGGATATAAATGAGTCACAGGAAGAGAGGAATCCAGGGAGCCCAAACCCTGGAAGATGTTGGCAGCCATCTCGCTCCAACACATGGCAATAGACTTCAGTGAGGGAAGTAACTTACACTTTATGGCCAGGTAACTGTAAGCTTCTACCCCAAATAAGCACTCATTATAAAAACCAACTGATTTCTGGTATTTTGCATCAGCACCCCTCTGCCGAACTAATACACCCATATATCCAACTTTTTATGGCCCTATATTAACAGAAGCATCTAAAGGGCTCCTGCTGCTTGTGTTATGCATAAGCAACTCTGCTACCTTCTGAAAAGAAGACATCCCAGATCATCCCCTTCTTAGCAGCCCACCACACTATCCCCAACCCGGAGGCACTCATAGGCTCCCTTGTACAGGTGGATCAGCCCCTTCCCCTTGCAATTCAGAGTTCAGTTCAGCAGGTCACTCCCAAAGCAGAGCCTCGTTCCATCAAGGGAAAAAAGCCCACAGGACTTTACCCCTTGCAAAAGGTAGCTAATGGGAATGCAAGAACAATTCAAATTGATGTCCCTTTCTCTATGATGGATCTTTCTCAGTTTAAAAAACAACTAGATCAATTCTCCGAAGACCCAGCCAATTTTGCTGGGTAGGCAAAGGTCTAGAGAACAGGCCCAAATTATAGCAGTAACTGTTAAAGGCACCCTTTCAGTCACCCGAACCAAGGCTCCAAGGATCCAAAGGCATCCTGCTTCAACTGCAGAGAGGGAGGACAATGAAAGAGTGGCTGCTATGAGATACCCCACCAACGGGGCCCAACAGGGCTAAGCCCCAAGTACAGGAAGCTTGGGCACTGGGCCTGGAAGTGCACTGGCCCCCAAAAGGGTCACTGCGCTATCCTACAAACACTGCTCACTATGCCCAAAGAAGTTTGAAGAGGCCCCAGGGCCAAACATGGCTCCATGGACAACACCAAAAACCATCAATCAGGAGGAGCCTCAGGTGACCCTTGACATGGCAGTTGTAGACATTTGGCAGTTTGATGTAATTATGAATTCCAAAATTATATATTGGATTATGGTTGTAAACTCGTCTGTTAGTCTGGGCATTATTAAGTTATGATTAGGGCGTTGACTGGACAATGTCAATAGGGCATTGAACCCCACCCCTTGGTGGGTGGGGTCTCCAAGATAAAAGACAAGGTAAAGGACAGTGTTGGAGAAGTTCTGATGTTTGCGCTTTGATGCTGGGGCTGGGGAGGCTAGCACACAGAGGAGTTTGGTCGTGAGGAAGGAGAGAAGGCCCTGAGATAGAGATGAGCCTTTTGCCTGAGAGTTACAGCTCATCTTGTGGAGAGAAGCAAAGCCTAGAAAGCCTCATAGTTTATAGGTGACCTTTTGGAGGAAACAGAGGCACTGAGCCTGGAAAGAAATGCAGCCCCGGGAAGAGAGGAAACCAAGAAGCCTGAAACCTGGCAAATGTTGGCAGCTGCCTTGTTCCAACACGCAGCAACAGACTTTGGTGAGGGAAGAAACTCATGCTTTATGGCCCAGTAACTGTAAGCTTCTACCCCAAATAAATACCCTTCATAAAAACCAAACAATTTCTGGTATTTTGCATCAGCACCCCTTCGGCTGACTAATACAGAATTTGGTAGCGAGGAGTAGGGAAGTGTTTTTGCAATTACCAAAATGTTGTAACAGTTTTATAAATGGGTAAGGGGTATCTTTTGGAAGAACAGTGAAATGCTTGTTGGAAAAGGCCTAGATCACTTTGAAGAGACTGTTGATAGTAATATGGACAATAAAGAGCCTTTTTATGATGCCTTAGAAGTAAATGATGAAACTATTATTGGAAAGTGGAGGAAAAGCTATCTGTGTTTTGAAGTTGCAGAGAACTTAGCAAGATTAGTTGCTGGTGTTATGAGGCAGACAGAATTTGAAAATGGTGGACCAGAGCATTTAGCTAAATAACTTTGCAAGGTAAACTTGGAGATTGTGGCTTGGCTTTCCTTGCAGCTTATAGCAAAATACTAGATGAGTGAAATACACTGAGGACTGAACTTTTGTGCACAAAGAAAACAGAAACTGATTCCAGAAGTTCCAACTTTCTAGAAATCAAGTTCCCAGTTGAAAGTGCCCCCATTTGAAGACTTAGCTAAACCTGGAACTTGTAAATCAGAATTGAAGATGCAGTTACCTTAGAAAGACTTGTGGAAAGTCTTACTGTCGGATGGCCTGGATCCCTGCTTATTGCATGTTAAACCAACAAGGTTTTTGAGAGCACTGTATGAACAAAACCACTGTTCACTTGGACTAAAAAGGAAAGGAAAAGGAGAGATTGAAGGAGAAACAGCTTTAAGAAGAAAACCATGGAAGCTGAGATCAGGAATTAAGAGATTGCCTTCCGTGGAGAGAGGAGCCCCTCCCATGTGTGCAGAGATGGTGAGTGGGCCCCAGCAGTTGAAGAGGGTGGATATTCCCACCTGATGTTCTGGGAGAGTTTTGCTGCCTCAGGGTATAGGGAGGGTGGAGCACATTTCTCAAAGATTAGGGCAGTTAAGATCAGCACCCCATAGGTCTGAGAGGGATGTACCTCTACCCCATGGATTAGGGAAGGCCAGGTGGTCAATTTGTTGCTTTGAGAGGGTAGATCCTGTATCCCAAAGGTTAGGAGGAATGTTGTCTTCACATCACTGTACTAATGGGGCTAAGATTCTAACCCAAAGTTTGGGTAAGTTGTGACATCACCCCAACACTCTTGGAAGGTGAGGTCTAGAGCTTGATTGACAGTCAGATGCTTGATGAGGGTAGAACCAAGAAAGTGGCCCTTGGGCAAGCCTGTGGAAAAGGGGGTTCCCATGTGGCCCCGAGGAGAAGAGACTGTCATCTTAAGAATAACTCTCAGACTTTGAAATAGAAAGGAGGATACCCTGCAGGTTTTCTGAACTGTAGAGGACCCATGACTCATGTTTAACATCTCGATTTCTCTGTATGATAATGAAAATGCTTATCTTTTGTCTTTCCATTTGTGTATTGGAAGCAGTTAAATGGTTTTGTGAGTATCACAGGTCTATAGCAGACAGTACTTTGCCCCAAAACAAACTGTATTTCTTTAAACTGCCTTTGATATGATTTTCTACTTGCATTGTTACTACTTTAAGGCTTTTTGAATATTGTAAAGTATTTTTGGAATTCAGGGGGTGGAGTATAGCTGTTTGGCAGTTTGATGTAATTACGAATTCTAAAAATAGATATTGGATTATGCTTGTAAACTCGTCTGTTAATCTGGGCATGATTAAGTTATGATTAGGGCGTTCACTTGGCAAAGTCCATAGGGTGTTCAGACCCACCCCTTGGTGGGTGGGGTCTCCAAGATAAAAGACACAGCAAATGTCAGTGTTGAAGAATTTCTGATGTTGGAGTTCTGATGCTGGAGCTGGGGAGGTGAGTAGATGGAGGAGCATGGTCGTGAGGAAGAATTGAAGGCCCTGGGATAGAGACAATCCTTTCGCCTGAGAGTTTACAGCTGGCCTTGTGGAGAGAAGCAAAGCTTTGAGAGCCTCATAGTCTACAGCTGAACTTGTGAAGGAAACAGAGGTGCTGAGCCTGGAGAAAAATGCAGCCTTGGGAAGAGAGGAATCCAAGAAGCCTGAACCCTGGCAAATGTCGGCAGCTGCCTTACTCCAACACATAGCAACAGACTTTGGTGAGGGAAGAAACTTATGATTTATGGCCCAGTAACTGTAAGCTTCTACCACAAATAAATACCCTTTATAAAAACCAACCAATTTCTTGTATTTTGCATCAGCACCCCTTTGGCTGACTAATACAGCAGTTAAGAATATTAATTTCCTAATTGACACAGAAGCCACACACTCAGTCCTCACCTGCCAGTCCAGACCTCCCTCTTCCCAGACCACTCTGGTGATGGGAGTGAATGGTAAGTCCAAAACTAGATCTTTCACCAAATTACTCCCTTGTAAAATAGGTAATCTACCTGTAAGTCATTAGTTCCTAATTATCCCTGAGTGTCCTATTCTGCTTTTACGCTGAGACCTTCTTTGTTCTCTAGGGGACACTATCCAACTAATAGATCCAACCCTAATCTCCACAGTATCAACCATCTGCCTAGCTTTGACTCCAGACTCATGCCTTCAGGCCCACTCAAGCACAGTTCCCCAGGAAATACTTAGCCAAATAAATATCCTAATATAAGACATATGAACCCTAGAAGGAGCCCTTCAGGCACCCCCAGTCTCCATTGCTTATAAAGCTGACCAACCCTATACACACAAGAAGCAATATAGCCTCAAGGAAGAAGCTGCCAATGTCCTTAGATGCATGATTAAAAAAATTTTAGACAGTGGTCTCTGCAGCAGTTTGATATTGTTTATGAATTCCAAAAATAGATATTGGATTATGTTTCTAAAATGGTCTGTACCTGGGTGTGAGTAAATTATGATTAGGGCTTTGATTGGGCACATCAGTAGGACTTTGAGTCCCTGTCCCTTTGGTGGATGGGGACTCACAGAGAAAACTACATGGCAGGAGTTTTGGATGCTGGAACCCCTGGAAGTAAACACACAGGAGAATACAGAAGAACAGAGCAGCTGAGTCTGGAGAGAATTGAGCCCTGGGGAGAGAGACAGAGCTGGTTGTCTGACAGTCTACAGCTGGCCTTGTGGAGAGAGCAGGGCAGCTGAGCCTGGAGAGAATCAAGCCCTGGGAAGAGAGGAATCCAGGAAGCCTGAACTCTTGTCAGACATTGGCAGACATCTTGCTCCAACACATGGCAAAAGAATTTGGTGAAGGAAGTAACTTATGCTTTATGGCTTGATAATTGTAAGCTTCTACCCCTAATAAATACACTTTATAAAACCCAACAGATTTCTGCTATTTTGCATCAGCACCCCTTTGCCTGACTAATATAGTCTCTTAGTACTGTGCCAGTCTCTTGTAACACTCTACTTCTCCCAGTGAAAAAGCCGAATAGCACATACTAAATATTCCAAGACCTTATACCAATCCTTATACCATATTAAACCAGGTTCACAAAACTTTGGCTTCATTCACTGTCCCTGATTTAAAAGACGCCTTTTTCTGCATTCCACTCCACCAAGAATTTCAGTTTCTTTTCACATTTAAGTGTCAGGAGTTCAGTGGTAAACCTCTGGCCCAACTCACTGGGACTGTACTGCTACCAGGATAATGGGATAGCCCCCATATTTTTGGAAATGCCTTAGCTCAAGGCCTAGCTACCTTAACTTAGCTCAGAGTTCCCTTTTCCAACTTATAGATGATGTACTACTCTGTAGCCACCAAAAGCAGTCTCAGATACCAACACCATTTTAGTCCTCAACTTCTTACCTGACAGGAGCTACCAAATATCAGGAACTGAAGCCAAACTTTCTTTAAAAGAATTCTCTTAGTTAAGATTCATCTTTACCCCTGGGGAACAGTCACTCTCTCCAGAGAAGATTCAAAACGTCATCAGTATACCTCAGTCCCACCCCCACCCCCCATGTCCCCCCCAAAAAAGAACAATTGAGAATTTTCCTAAGAATGGCTGGATACCGTTGTCTGTGCATACCTAGATTTGGGTAACTGGCCCAACCATTATACCATGCTACCTCAGGGCCAGATAACCACCCTAGAAAAGAGGGAAGATGAAGAAACTGCCTTCATTGCCTTAAATTGAGCTTTAATTAGCTCCTCAGGGTTAGGAATTCCTAATTTAAACAAACCCTTCATTCTGTATTTAACTGAGAAAAAAGTGGTAGCCCTAGGGGTGCTAATCCTGAAACTGGTTGACATACCTCAGTCAGTGGCCTATTTTTCTAAGCCAATAGATAACACAGCACAGGGGCAGTCATCTTGCTTAAGAGCTCTAGGAGCTACCACTCTCTTAATAGAGCAAGTGATTAAGCTAACATGGGGACAACCCCCAACAGTCTTTACCCCACATATGATAAAATAAGTATTAGAAGCTAAAGGATATCCATGGCTCACGGGTAACTGACTAAATATATATCAAGCCCAATTACTAGAAACCCTTGAAAACCAGTGAAGAGTCTGCCAAACCCCCAACTCAGCCACATTGCTACCACAGAAAACCTGAAATCAAAACCAGATGAAGCCCTTATCCTCTCATGCCTTCAGACTCCCACTCAAAATTATTCAAGTAGGCCATACCTGAAGAATCAACCCCATAGAAGATCCAGACTTTGAGTGGTTTAGGGATGGAAATAGCTTTGTTAGAGAAGGAGTTAGAAAAGCTGGCTACAGAGAAGTCTCTCAATTCAAAACCAAAGCAGCGCAAGCCATCCTCCCAGGGATTTTGGATCAGAAGGCAGAGCTTATTGCCCTTACTCATAGCTTAACTCTAGCCACTGGTAAAAGAGCTAACCCCTACAAACTCTAAATACTCCTTCCTTGTTCTTCATGCCTGCTTTGCTGTCTGGCAAGAATGAGGCTTGCTCACTAACAGTAAGTCTCCTATGAAACATCAACAAGAAATGCTTAACTTACTAGAAGCTGTTCTGCAGACTTGAGAAATTGCAGTCATGTACTGCCCATGACATCAAATGACAAACAATGCTATAGTCAAGGGAAATGCATGAGCTGATGCAGCAGCTAAAGATGCAGCTCAAACTCAGACCCTCTTTCTTACTGCCCCAGGCCCTGAATACACCCCAGATGAGCAAAATAGAACAATTAATTTAGGATTCACCTGAGAATCTATTAGGTGGTATACTAAAGAAAACCAAATCTACTTGCCTTGAGCTGTGAAATGGAAAGTACACCATAGAATACACCAGTCCACACACTTAGGGAAAAGGTGCCACAATTTGCCTGGCCAAATGCTTATTTGAAGTCTAGGGCCTGACAAAGACAATCAAGAGTTACACAAAATTGTTCTTTGTGTGCAGTCCAGTCAATTATCCCAGAAGTGGAGGGCTCAACAAGCCTTCTCCCAATTAAGGATATCCTACTTAGGGGAAAAATGGCAAATGGACTTCACCCACATGCCATCATGCCAGGGTTACAAGAACCTCCTTGTGTTAATAGACAGTTTTACTAGAAGGTTAGAGGCCTTCTCCACCAGCTATAAAACAGGAAATTAAGTAACTAGAGTCCTCCTAAATTAAATGATCCCCAGGTTAATATTACCCAAATCTCTCCAAAGTAATAATGAACCAGCCTTCATTGGCAAAAATAATCAATGCCTATCTAAAGTTCTCAGAATTTAATAGCACCTCCACAGTGCCTGGAGACCCCAATCCTCAGGAAAGGTGAAAATGACTAACAGAACACTAAAATAAATTCTAGCCAATCTTTGCCAAGAAACAGTTTCACCATTGATCACCAATCTGTCAGTTGCCTTGCTTAGATTATGTCTAGCTCCAAAAGTTCCCATCTGGATCAGCCCCTCTGAAATGGTTTATGGGTGGCCCTACCTTACCTCAGATGTTGTATTAGATCAGGAAGCCAAGCCAGCAACAGCATTATAATCCTACTCCCGGGATTCTTATAAGGTGCACCCCAGAGTCATTCCAAAATGGAGATCTATCATATTGGATACATTTGATTTCCTACCAGAGCCAAGTCTACAAGTGTAAGGGTAAGGTTATTAGAGGAATACTTGTTTTAGGACTAAGTAGGGTGATGAGCATAGACCCAGTAGTGACTCTAATTGATTTCTTTTGCTATATGGTGTGCTAGAAGGGCAAAGGAATCATATACAGAGCAAGAATATATGGGGCATAATAGGGAGAAGAGGAGATAAAAGAAAACCATGGTGAAGGTAGGGTATTATTGGGAATGAAGTTTGGGCATTGCAAAGGTTAAAGAATAAATAATAGAATGTTTAGATAAATGATGGAAAGGAAAAGGCACGGAATAAGATACAGAAATTCAGGAAGGGGTTTTGGGTATCATCTACATGCTTGAACATCTGGGGTTGAAGCTGTCTACATAAGATTCTGTCTACTTCTGGAATCCACATGTCAATTTTAGCTTGAGGTCCAAAATGAAAGTGATCTACCGAAGCTTGGAGTATGTTATAGTTGTGACGTTTGAACCAAGGGGTCAATTCCCTGTTGTTTTACTGTTATAAGAATTTATAAGGTGTTTTCCAACTAGATTCCAAAGCAGATTTTCATTGATGTCTCTTCCAGTATACCACGTTCTGGGTTGAAGATCATGAAAAGCCCACTGTAGAGGAATCTTGAGAAAGACAGCCTTAATCTTCGAATGGTGAAACTGGGTATTTGCCATTAGTCTCTTAAAATAATTAGCAATTTCAGATTGTAATAAATTGGGTCTGGTATAATAGAAAAATATAAGCCTCATGTGTCTCCCCATTATGATTTCAAAGGGAGACAACTGATGTTTTCCTGAGGGAACAGATCTTATGACCATCGAAGCTAAGGGAAGACGCTTAGTCCAATATAAAGAGATTCAGATAGTTTAGCTAGTTTAATTTTTAAGACACCATTTGTTCTTTATACCTTTCTGGATGATTGATGATGGTAGGGACAGTGATGCTTTTGGTTAATGTGTTAAACTTTGCAAAATTCCTTGATTAGAGTTCCAGTGAAATGGGTGCCTCTATTCCTTGAGAAAATAGCAGAAATTCAAGATGGGGAAAACAAAGAAGCTTTTTAGCTACTGTAAAGGCAATCATGTTATGAAAAGGGAGAGTCTCTATCCATCCAGAGAATAGAAATATAATAACAAGAATATCTACCATAGAATAGGGTAGCTGTATAAAGACCTTTTGAAGATGTTCAAAGGGCCCTGTCAATTGTGGTATTTGACCTTGCCCCACCTTCACAATTTTGCCAAGGTTATGTAATTAGTAGATAGAACATGATTCATATACTTTCCTTGCTTTTTTATAAAAGTCTCACCACTAATGATATTTCAGAGTTGACATGAGGGATTCTAGACTATGGTGGTTGTGTTCATATAAGGTCTTGGGTATGGGCTAATTTGGGGAGTCAGGTGCTACTAAGTGGCTCTCCTGAAACCAAGAGAGGTCATCACAGTGTAAGAAACATCAAATTCTTAGTCAATTTTGCTTTTCAATTTCAGAAGCTGATTGTTGATTTGTACTCAGCATTCCTTGAAAATCCTCCTTAATCTATTGTACAGGTTTTAAATCATAAGCTGTTGAACTGATTTGATTGTGCGGTCATTTTTGCATAGAGATCAAAGTATTTCCTCTATGTTCTTCGGTGTATGTTCTTGAGTAAACCTCTATTTTTATATTTGCTTTTCTCTTAGGTATTTTAGAGCCTCAAGGAAATAATTTATTAAGATGCCATTTTTTATGGGAGTCCCTGCAGATTCCAGGAATACCCTTTGCTTCCAAATCATGCCAAATTCATGGACTACATCAAAGCCATATATACTATCTGAATAAACATTCACTCTCTGAAAGTCTGCCAATTTGTAAGCCCTGGTCAAAGCTATTTATTCAGCCATTTGGGTAGATATAACTTCAGGTAAGGATTTATATTCAAGAGGCTCCAGGGATGTAATTTTTACATATGCCCCTGATAGTTACCATTTTCAGTTCCAAGGTAGGATCTGTCTATGAAAAGAACCAGATCCAGATTTTTAAAGGGGTTGTATCTAAGACACAGTCTAGGGGTAGAAACTTAATAAACAAAGAAAAGCAGTCATAGGTTTCATCTTCCTCAGGAAAGGAAGGAGCTTTGCTGGATTGAAGGATAGTTATGTGGGGAGGGGTCAATATATTAATTTCATATAAGGTCAATCTACTAGCAGAAACATGTTGTGTATTTACATTAAGAAGAGTTTCTACTGCATGGGGACCGTTAGATGAAGGGGAGTGCTAAGAACCATGTTGGCTGAAGTCTCTACCATTTTAGGTGCTGGAATGGCAGTTCTAAGACAAGGAGGATAGGCCTTGGCAACTGGGTCAAGGTTTAGATTGTAATAAGCAATACATTTATGCTTGTCCCCATGCTTCTGAGATAGGACTCGCATTGAACTTCCATCCCTTTCATGTACAAATAGGAAGAAATTCTTACTATAATTTGGGAGTCCCAGAGAAAGTGGCTAGAATAAATCTGTCCTTACTTGGATAAATGCCTTTTCTGCATTAGTCAAGGAGAGGGGTTCTGGAATACCAGTTGCAATCAGAAAATGGAGTGGGGCTACTATAGCTGAGAATGTAACTATCCATTACCAACAGTAGCCTACTAACCCTATAAAGCCCCCAAGTTGCCTCTTTGTAATTGGCCTAGGGAAGTTTAGAATGGTGCTGAGCCTATAAGGAGTTAATCTTTTCGCCTCCTGAGTTAGATCATGACCTGAATAATTTACAATCCTTTGACAGAATTATAGTTTATCCTTGAGTGCTTTATGTCCTTTTTTGGATAATGTCTCTAGTAAGTAAAGAGAATTTTCCTCACAAACCTTCTTACTTTTAGAACAAATTGTTAGGTCATGAACATAATGGATTAAAGTAGACCCCTGTGGGAAATTTAAGCCTTATAGATACTGAATGAGAACCTGAGACAAATAAGAGGGAGCCTGAGTAAATCCTTGAGGCCTGACTGTCCAGGTAGATTTTTTATTTTCCCAGTTAAGGCAAATAGGTATTGACTTTCAGAAAGCTGAGCATAAATCTATTACAGTAAAATAGGTGGAATATGAGGGATAGAAAAAAGATGATATTTGGATAAAGAACTACCAGAAATCATGGGGTTACTAATTTCTTTATTGCCTTTAAATCTTGGACAAACTGATAACTATATCCTCCCAGTTTCTTAACTGGGAATATGGGGGAAGTGTTGGAAAAAGGGAAGTTGGGAGAGATAAGTTCAGTTTGGAGTTCATTTCCATTTGTACTGTTTTTGGCCCTTTCTTTTTCTAATGAATGTAATAGGCTATTGTGGATGCAGATTGTCCTTTAGTAGCCTCTGCATCTTTTTATGAAACTCCTCACTCTTGGTCTTAATCCTTCTTTAACTTCTGATTTTAGCGGATATTGAGGCAACTATGGTAAATCTTTAGTCAGATTTATCTGGAACTTTATAGGATCACCTCCAACTATTTTACCCAGATCAGGTGAATTTTTTGCCCTAAATTCCTCTGGGACTTTTGCAGTTTTGGCAGGAGGAGTTGTATGGGAAACTGCCCAACCAAACTCTGGTGATCAAAGTCAGCTATTAACTGATGGTGAAACAAAGAGTACTCTGGAATTTCAAGGAACAGTCCCTCAGGTTTGAATTCTATTTTGCAACATAATTTGCTTAATACATCTCTACCTAAGAGGTTAATTGGTGTGCTCTCACAGAGAAGAAATGGATGGTTGTCTTGTAAGGTATCCTATAGTTACAGTCAATGGTTAAGACAAAGGGCTACAACACAAGCAGTTTGGTCCCTAAGCAAGAGGTGAGGTATTTCAAATGCAGGAGATTAATAGTTGAGAGAGGGGCTTCTTTATCAATTAAGAAAGTCTGTTTCCTGTATGAATGATAAACTTCAGTTAAAAAAAAAAGAAAAACATCTCTGTTTCACCCCTTTAATTGTAATTCAACTTTCCCCTTTTTCAACTAGTCCAATAGAAGGGAAGAGGCCACTTTTCCCTGGGACCCCCTTCTGAATTGGTGTATTGAGAAATCTGATTGGCATAATTCCCTTTTCTTCTGAAGGGCAAGGCATTCTTTTTCCCAATGTCCCCTTTGTTTGCAATTCCCACATATGTCTTTATTACAATTACTATTGCCTGGGGCAGAGGAATATTTAGTTGTTTGATTTGCAGGGCCATGAGATTTGTTGCAAATCTTTCAAAATTTTCTGCCAAGTATTCAGAAAGGGCAGTTATTTCCCATTCAGTCTGTTGCTTCTTTATTAAATTCTTGTTCTCTGGTTTAATTCCATTAATCAAATATGAGGGTAGAACAGGGGTTATTTCCAAAACTTCTTTAATTCCAGAGTGTTGCCAGAAAGTGCTTTCTAACCTGTCATTGTAATCTGACATAGTTTTGTAACTGGGGGTTAAGAATGAACAAATAATTATGATTACCAAATCATTATATAGATGTCTTTATATTACCAATAGCTAAAGGTATTAGTTAATATATGAAATTACTGAAAATGGCTAGATTTTGCCTAGACCTGCTGTTGTAATGGTCATTCTGAACAGGTCTCAACCCTGTTTATGGTAACTTCGTACTAGGCTCACCCTTGTATATGCTTACTATTGTGATAGTAACCACTCCACCCATCTTCTAGTTAATATCCATATGAAAAACTTGTAACTGATCTTTGTTATATATAGCCCTATCTCAGATACTTTTGACTTACCCTGGTTTGGTAACCACATCCTGTTCAACCCCTTTATGTTTATTAATGAAGGAATGTGTGCCAGCTCCACCCCAATTATTCATTAGCACCCTGTTGTTTTAAAATATTAGATAATCTGCAAATCCAGAAGGCAGTTTTGGGGGCCACAAGGCCAGTGAACTCCTTTGCTTATGCAAACAACCTCTTGCTTTCTTTGAAATATGGGTGTCTCAGAAATTAGTCTTCACAGTGCATTAGGAGAAAGGATTCATTTTTGCTTGGTATCAGTTTTATCCTGTATTTGTTTATAAGTTTAAAGGTGTTCAAATAATTTAACAAGAAATGTCTCAGGAATTTGCCTGTTTTCCAACACTTTTTAAGTTGTCTTGTCTAACATGGGGAGGGTCCTGTGTCATGCTCCGGACCTTCCCAACCAGCCTTACCCATCAATGTTTAGTATATCCTGCACCAACCAACATTTGAACCAATTGGTTATAAATATGATAAAGCAGGATCATAAGTTCCTAATGGAATTCTAAATACTTCCATAAATTGGTTTTAATTTTCTTTGAGTCTCAGGGAATCTTTATGATAGCTCTAAGTTCTCTCCTAGCAGATATACCATGCTACCCCTCAGGGGTTCAGAAAGATAAAGAGGATCTGAAGGTTTCCTGGTTCTGGTGAATATGGGGGAAAGGGTTGAGCTAAGGGGAGCTGGGGGATATAAATTCAGTTTGGAGTTTATTTCCCTTTGTTCTGTTTTTGGCCCTTTCTTTCCATAATGAATCTAATGAAGTGAGACTATTGTGAAAGCAGATTGTCCTCTAACACCCTCTGCATCCGAATTGAAGAATTCTTCCCATTTATTTCTGAGGGCTTTTAGAGTCTTCCTTTTTTAAGGCATCTCTCAAAATTAGAATTTTGTTAATATCAAAAGTTTCCCAAATTGGTCACTGAAAAGACAGATTGTAGCTTCATCAAAATCACCCATACACAGAGAAAGTCACATGTGGCAGGTCCATTAAGAATCTGGAGTTTTAGCAATTGGAGGAGAGCAAGATTTGTTCTGACCTCAGTATAGCCCTTCAGGGAGTAGAAGGACAACACAGACATCTAGACTGGAACAGAAGCAGCTCAATGAACAGGAAAAGTAGGCTCCAAGAGAGACAGTGACAAAATAAGTGAACAGGAGGGAAGAGTAAAGTAAAACCAAACGTGTCATCTAGCTACAGAACCAGAATCACAGGAACCTAAACCAAAGTCCCAAATAAAGGGCAATTGAACTTGAGGCAAACCATGGAGTTCAGACACAAGAGTAATTTGCCTTGGGGATGCAGAGTCTCAGGAGTCAAAGAGTAGCCACAAGAAATCTGTTGTGGACACTTCTCCTGGTCAGTCACTCGAGCACACAGCCCCAGAGGGACACATTTTATATCTTGGTGGTGTTTTCAAACTTGTCAAAAGGAAAATCAGAGTCAAATTTGCAAATTTCAACATTTTATTCAGGACACCAAATATTTTGCTGCAGAAAGGAAACCGGAGCATGTGTAAAAACAGAAGTAATTTCAATCTTTTAGCATGGTAAATGATTTAGCTTCACTCCTTATGATTGGACAGGGTTTATCTAACTTATACAGGTGGCAGGGTGGGGGGACAGGCGGTTAGGACAGGTCGACTTTATTTTGTATAGGGTCAAATGTAATGAACTAGGAACTTGATTGTCTATCTGGGTCAGGTGTTTGGTGGGTGTGATGGTTAGGCTCATGTGTCAACTTTGCCACGTGATGGTGTCCAGTTGTTTGGTTAAGCAAGCACTTGCCTGATTGTTACTGAGAAGATATTTGAATGGACTTAAAACACCAGAAAGTTGATTGCATCTATGGCTGATTACGTCTACAATCAACTGAGAATATTGCCTTCAATAATGAGAGATACCAAAAAGGAGAAGTGATGATTCCAGCTGTCAAAAGAGAGAATTTTCATCTCTACTTCAGCCAACCCACTTCTCTCAGGGAATTCATGGAGTTTGGACTGGTGCATACACACAGTCTTGTGAGGATTTCAAATTTCAAACTATATCAAAAGGAAATTCAAAATGAAGCTCAAAGAAGAAGAATACAGATTTGTTTTTGTTTTTAGTTTGTTGTGTTTCTTTTTTTCTGAGGGGCCCCAAGACTTGATTTACATAACTTTATCACTAGATAGAACTGAGTGTTTAAGAAAATCAATTATAGTTTAATGATATGATAGATTAAATATGGTTGTAAATTCATGAAAGCTCCTCCTCAAGAGGTAGATTCTTCTTCTGCCCATGAATCGGTGTTAATCGAGTGATTTGTTCCACCCATAGAAGTCAATGAGAGTGATGTCCGGATACTTCTAAGTCTAAGGATGCTTGGGATGCTTGTTCTTTTGGGACATGTACCCTTGGACTACCTTGGGGACACCATGTTGAAGAGAACATTTGAAGAGACCAAAATGAGATGCCCTAAGACTGTGTGAAAAAGAGATGCCCAGTTCAAACTCTAGCTATCCCAGCCCCAGCTGCTCAAGTGATTCCAATTGAGACCCAGGACATGTTGAAACAGTGAGAAGTCATTCCCCCCAAGCCTTGAACAAATCAGATTTAATTGCAAATTGCAAAATAAATATTTTTTATTTTTGTTAGCACTAAATTCTGTAACATATCAATAGATAACTGGAACAAATGCTGATGTGGCAGTTTAGATCACAGGTTCTGGCACTTGATACAACTGTCACTGCAAGACTTGGATGCAAGCCATACCTCACTCAAGAGTTGGAGTGGTGCTTCTTGGTAGCAATGTCAGTATTCTATTCCGTTGCATGGTCTAAGGTGTAAAGCTCATTTTTACAGACTCCAGATAAAGCCAGAGAAGAAGCTGGTGTGTTCTACAAACTGAAGAATTTTGAGGTGGCAGAAAAGGATTAGAATGCAGAGTTTGGTCACCACGTATGGCTACTAGGTACCATCAACCGATAACATTAAAGGAGGAATTTTGCTTTCCTAATAACACACATTAAAAGGCACATAGCCTGCTTCTCAATAATTATAGGTTATATGACCAGATTATTTGCATAACATCAAAATGGGAGGAGCTAAGGAGGAAAGCAATTATGGAGTAATGTAGACATTATTATTGTAGCAATGGAAGAACTTGTAACATTGATATAAAGACACTGGTCACCAGAAGTTCTGAGGAGGAAAGAAGAATAAGTGTAATACGGGGCATTTAGGGGACGTTGGAATTGTTCAGAATGACATTGGAATGATGGATATAAGCCATTATACATT
>JAQZBX010026476.1:13104-29023 GCA_029593785.1 Cabassous unicinctus | reverse complement strand
GTTTGGGGGGGGGGGGGCGGCAAGACTTGAGGCTGCTGATATACCAGTAGGTACTGAGAGTCCTAATTGTCATTTATATGGTTAACTGGGGCCAGTGCTTCAGTTCTTAATTGGTGTACCAGGCACACAAAACTGTACTGCCATTGTTTCCAGCTTCCAGTTTCTTGATGGCTTGACAGGGCTTACCACTTTTGATTTTTTTTTTTTTTTCCCTTCCTTCCTTTCTTGTTTTCCCTTTTTTCTTCCTTTCACATTTACCTTCATCTTTATTCACCTATAGTCTTACTGTGTTCTTCTCTTTTTGCCATGTGATCACTTGACAGTAATTTGCCTATACTTCACTGCCTGCTTACCCCAAATCCATCTTATTAAATAAAGTCCCAAATGCTATCTTACATTAATTCCCATTTGTTGTCTATACCAGGGATCAACAAACTGAGACCCTTAGGTCAGATCTAGCCCACAGCCTGTTTTTGCAGCCTTTAAGCTAAAAATGGTTTTTCCATTCTTAAAGGTTGTTGGGGGGGTGGGGGTGGATCAGAGACTGTATTTGGCCAAAAAACCTAAAATATTGACTATCTGGTCCTTTATGGGAAAAGTTTCCTGACCCCTGTGACCATTTGTTCTGATCCCTAATTCCCTTTACTCTCAGAAAGGAGGCTTCTTTTCCACGGTCTTGGTTTTAGGGAAAGATGGCAGAGCCCAGTCCTAGCTGAGTGTCTCATCTGCCAGTTCCCTAGTTTGATGGTCAGCTCCTGCATAAAGCTTATCTATACCATGTGTGGAACTTAGATTCTGTAGTAGTAGCATGACAGACACAAATATTCACTGAAAGTCCAGGATTCTTAGCATATGCTATATTCGTAATGGAAATACCAGCTTCTAAGAATCAGGAACCTGTTACTACTAGCTTTCAAGCTGTATAATACCTAGAAGTTGTTAGAATTACAGAGAAAATAACATCAATACCCATGTTTAAAGGATCTTTCAGGTAAGTAAGGTTGAGTGGACTGACATTAGTGGTTTAAATTTTTGTTCAGTTTCTGACTTCTGTAGACTATGGCCCTAGTCTTTAAACAAACAAAATATCACGATAATCTTAAACTCTCAACTTACGCTTAATAGAGATCTGGCAGCTCATCCAAGAGAAAATAGGCCATTTGTGACTATTGTGTAAACAAGCCAATCAGGTTTGGTATTAAGAGGCCCTTCAAGCTAGCCACAGCACTCTTTTTTCTTCTTTTTTTTCTTTTTCTTTTTTAAAAGATACTTAGATAAAACAAATAAAAAACACAAACAAAAGATAATTAGATTATATAAATGTTACACAAAAAATACGGGGACTCCCATATGCCCCACTCCCCACACTTCCCACACCTTCCCACATAAACATCATCTTTCATTAGTGTGGCACCTTCATTGCAATTGATGAACACATCCTGGGGCATTGCCATTGAGCATGGACCATAGTTCACATTGTAGTCTACACTGTCTCCCACTCAGTTCTGCATGTTATGTGATGATATAAAATGGCTTATATCTGTCGTTGCAATGTCATTCAGGACAAGTCCCGAAAAAGCCCCCATATTACACCTGTTTTTCCCTCTCCCTGCCCCCAGATCCTCCAGTTACAGCACTCTTTTCCTAACCCTTCTTTTCCCTGTCCTCTGCTATATGCTTATTCTTCCTTTAATGTCTACCAAAAGTTTTCCAGACTCTTAGTGTGAGTGACCCTTTCCCATTATCCTTAGCAACCAAACCTCACATAGTCTTCAAAGCTACACTTATTCCTGCTTAACCTTCTCACTTCCCAACTACTCTTCTAAACTAATAATGTGACATGAAGTCATACCCAGAGGCTGGAGTCTTGGTCTGCCTCTTAGTGTTTGCATGGCCTTGGGTAAGTTGAAAACAGTAGCTACCTTCTATGGTTCCCAGGTCTAGTACAGTCTGCTTTATGTTATTTCAGTACTTGATTAGAGGCTACATGAGAGCAGGACTCAGCTTGTATTTAGCACCACTGCTCAGTGAATTTCTGTAACAAGAATATAAGTGAACAATCCTTGTGAAATGCAGGTATAGGGCATAATGTAAACAAGAATAGCAGTTGCAATGCAAGGGAGGGGGAAACTGGTGATAGCCTTGTCTGGAATGTGGTTACTAATCATTATGAAGACACTACTGGTGTACACAGGAGAAGAAAGGAAACCCTTTTTGATTAGCTTCTAGGTGTATAGAAAATACTTTTATCAGGAAAGAGAATGAGAGGAAGGTGTTCAGCAGATTTGGGTAATTGCCAGCTAGAATTGAACCATACCATCAGTGTGGTTTGTCAATTCCCTATGTACACACAGAAAATACATAGCTGCTGCCTGCAGTATGATGCTTTTCAGTTAGTGATGAGGGCTTCTCTTTGCAAATGCTTGACTTTCCAGGTTTCCATTGACTGTCATTTGTGATCTCAAACACTTATGAATGTCAGCTTGTTACTTTCTCCCTAACATTCCTGTGCCTCCTTATGTATGAAGCATATTTTTTGAAGTACTCTTGTACTTTATTAGCTCTTCTTCATAAATCTTTCATACCTAGGGTAGGTACCACTTTACAGTTTTTATCTTTTTCCAAATACAAAGGCATCCCTAAGTGGCATTACAGTTATGATTTGTTTCTCCTACAACTGTTGGAACACACCAGCTGCTGGAATTACGCAAGATCTATATTGCATAATATAGACTTGATAGACTGGTAAGTAACTTCTGCCCAGTAACATAATGACATAGTAATGCTGAGCTTATCCTGGAACTAGCTGGGGAGGGAGGAGAGTAACAGTGAATTACTATGG
Source organism: Cabassous unicinctus (assembly GCA_029593785.1). Classification (NCBI taxonomy): domain Eukaryota; kingdom Metazoa; phylum Chordata; class Mammalia; order Cingulata; family Chlamyphoridae; genus Cabassous; species Cabassous unicinctus. Next base: position 26,181 of record JAQZBX010026476.1, on the reverse strand, counting down.
GCATGTGACTCAGAGCAGGCAAATATTCCAAACCTTATGATCTCTTAATTACTTAGAATTTTGCCAAATCCTGTGATCTATTTTCTGATCCCAAGGTAAATTAAAAGAAATTAAGCGGAGCGGGTGTAGCTCAGTGGTTAAGCGCCCGCTCATATATGAAGTCCAGGGTTCAATCCCTGGTACCTCCTTAGAAGAAAAAGGAAAAAATTAAAAAAAAGAATAAGTAGGTTGCCAAGGCTCTCAAGGCAGTTTGAATGGGGATAGCAAGTGGCTTCTACTAGGAAGGAGAACTGAGGAGAGAGCAGCAGACCTCTTGCTCTGAGCATCATTTACCTTACCCATGATCATCAGAATCTTGCTCATTTTTTGAAGCTTAACTTTTCCTTACCACCTTTTCCATTCGGAGATGTTTCTGATTTTTCTTTTTCTCAAGCTCAGGATACATTCAGATAGGGAGGAATCAGCCTAGTAAATGTTCTCCTTAGAAAGTTGTTGAGGCATTTAAAGAAAAAAAAAAAAAAAGATAATACTCTTCAGGTATCTGGATTTGCGTGAAAAATTAATTTCCAGGTAGGAAAGAAGTGAAGATTGTAGGCAAAGGCAAAACATATGAAATAGTTGAATCCCCAGTATGTAGCTCTTGGCTTCTTTGTAGGATGCATAGACATGGCTGTCCTATAGCTTTTGGTGTAGTTTAGGAGACAAGGCATAAATATTGCTGGGAATGGATAAGTAATTGTAATAAAAATGTTCCTGGGCAGAACAAAATTAATGGGGAAATGGGGGCTAGGCTCCATGAGGAGAAACTTAATTTGGTTTCATAAATCAAGAAGGATTTGGTTGAGGGATACCTACATATCTTTTGAGGAGAAAAGCAGTGCTCAGACTGGAAATAGCAGCAGCAGGATGGATGTTAGTAGGCTGCCAGAGAACACAGGTTATAAAAGACATTGGGGCCAGATTGGTGACAGATCTCTGGTGATACTCTCTAGGAAGAATATTTTACCAGACTTTATTCATCAGGCCCATGTCAGGCAGGGAAGTTTCTGAGTGTTAGAACTAAAATTGTGTGTGTGTGTGTGTTGTTTACCTAAAATGTTCTTCTGAATATTGGGGGCTTTACAACTAAAATCCTGATGACTTTTTGCTTACTGTTGTTAAAAATCACTAAAAAAAAAAAATCACTACCGCCAATGGGCAGAGATTAAGTAAGAGACGTGGATGTGCATATCAGGACAACGAATGGAAAGTAGTAGTTTAGAAATAAGATTGAGCAGTTTGGACACCTAGGCAGGGTAGACTGAATGTTACCCTTTCTGCTGATATCCTTTCATATTTCTCTCAGTAGATATGAGCATTATTGGTGGCATAAAGGTGTTGAAGGTGTTCTGGCATGATGGATTGCTAGTGTGGGGCTTAGTTTGAGTAATGTAGTCTGTTAACTTGTAGATGACATACTTGGTGCCTTGCAGCATTTTGCACCATTGGCACATCTGGTCTCTTGGTCTGTGTACCATGCTGAGGCATTTTGTGGGAGGAAAACAGTTGCTTGCGACAATATCTGCTTCCACATCTCTAGTTCTCAATGACCTTTTGAATACCTCTCAGCTTTGAATTTTCAGTCAGTTTTATTGATCACCTCGCCTGCTATGTGCCAGCCTCTGCTTTGACTCTCAGGATCAGTCTGGGCCATAAATATCTCCCACCTATTTGGTGAAAATTCATACTTGTCCTTGCTGTCCTGAGTTTGCCATTCTAGATTCTAACTCAAATTCTCTGTAGATTATTATGTCCCAGAAGGCTTATTGAAAGGGATGATTCCAGCGGGGGTTCCAGAGTGGCTCCTTTTTGTGTGTGTGAATAGAACCTAATTCTTTCTCCTCCTTCCTGTTTCCTCCCCGACATTGTACGTGCTTGAAAGAACAAGGTTTCAGAAAAAGGAATGAGGGAACTGATAATAAAGGAAGACCTGGTCCACAAACCCCTGGTGAACTTGAAAGAATTGTCAGCCTGTACTAATAACAGTATCTTCCATGTAATTCACAGCTGCTAACTCTTCAGAAGTGAAATCTTGTTTCCCTTGTATTGGTAGTGACCTACCTCCTGAGGACTGCTTGGGATAGAATGATTGCTGCCTCCAGGATAGAGGTTTCCTTTCCAGTTAACTATGCCCATTCCCAAGCTGTTCTTAACCACTTGAAACTCCCTCCTGATGCCAGCAGACCTGAGGTAGGCTTTTATACTAGGGGACCATGGGAATATCCCCATCCATGTTCTTCCCTGTTTTTAAACTCCCCATTTGGCATGTGAGTAGCTTAAGTTAGGGCTCCTCTTATTCCTGCTGCCCATTATGGGCAAGTGGACCAGTAAATGTCTCTTGGCCCCCCTGGCACCTTACTTAGAGAGCCCAGAGGCCTGGGTTAAAAAGATGCCCACAGGGTGATTTGAAATCTGGAGCAAAAATTGCTTGCTCACAAGCAATAGCTCAGTGAAAAATAGCTCAGTGGTTGAGCACCTGCTTCGCATATATGAGGTCCAGGGTTCAATCCCCGGTACCTTCTTAAACAATATATAGCTGGCTGGAGTAGTTGGGCATGGAGGCATCAACACACCTTAGGAACCAGGGTCTGCTTGAGAGGCCAGCTCTATCTCCAGGTCCCCAGGTGAAAGCTCTGAAGAGACCAGTATTGTCAGCTTATTGAAACAGTCATGCTGAAGTTGTATATAAAAGCCTTTGTGTAACCTCAAAGAAAAGCCAGTTCAGCTTTTTCATATTGTAAACTCCATTTTGCTTTTAAATTCTCCATTGATATATAGGTTTGCAAGTAGTTGAACATGACCTTATTACCCTTGCCCCTTCTGTGATGTATTTGTTATCCTAGAAATGGATGCAGGAGCCCATTTCCTTTCTAACTCTCTGGTATAGAATGTAAAGAACTATTCTACTTCCCTGCATTCATGGTCTTCCTAGCTAAGCTAGGTTTATAGTGCACTGACTAGAACTTTGCAGCAATGTTTCTGAGCCAGCTTGGGGCTCCACAGCCAAAGGGAACTTGAGACTGGGGGGCCATTCAAAAGATTAGAGCTCAGCCATGGGGCTTCCTGTAAAAAGGGGAAACATCTTCAAATTGGGAGAGTGGGGAAAGCTTGCTGGGCTGAGTGAACCCTTACCATATCCACTGACCACAAAAGGGCGGGCAAAGCAGCTACAGCAGGGGAGGGGGCAAGATCTGTACTTCAAGCAGGTCTGCCAGTTGTTAGGGAATGTGTCAGGGGATGTAAGGAAGGTTCATGGTGTCCTGTCCTATGTGAGAAAACAGGATTGGGGCTTGGAATAGGAGTTTATACCAGGCATGAGCCCAGCTCTTGCAGCGAGGTGGGACTGGTGTGGTACTTGATGTTGGATTTGGAGTTGCAAACTCAAGTTTCCCTCTGGCCTCATAGGAATATACTGGTGTGATTTGGGAGGATTTGAGTTTCTTCTTTTTTTTTTTTAAAGGCAGTTCAGGTTTTCACAAAGTTGCCAAAGCCTCCCTCTCCCCTCCCATACACAAAGGGTGCATTGTTCATGTACCCAGTGTACTCTAAATTAGACACCAAATCAGATGCAGTAACAACCGGGTCTTGCATAAGGCCTGGTTAGAATGTAGTTTTTCAAAGAATTAGGCCAGTAGCCAGAGTGGAATTCTTTAAAATGGGACAGATATCAAGGGACTGGCTGATCTCTAGTACCCTCCCAGAAAGAAGCAAGTCTGAGATAAGCTCCAATGGCCTACTTTTAAATAGACACTGCTCTGGAAGATGACTTTATTTATAAACATTTTTTAACATAAAAAATATATAACCTGGTTAAGTGAAAATAACAACGCATGAGATGACTTGGTGCAGTGGCTGTCCGTTGTGAAACACTTCTTGCCCAACGATTGTATAATCTAGTAGTTGATGGACCTATTGAGGTGACTTTATGGTACCTTCTATATTCATAATGGGTTTTCAGGAAGTTAACTACACTTTAGCATGATGGAAACTGTATATACAATAGGTTGTACGTTTATCATTCAAATGCTAGAGGGCCTTCATAAAAATATGAAAAACACTTTAACAGCCTTTTAGGGGAAAGGGTGCTATTAAAATACCCTTCTTTTAGATTTTATTTCAATACCAGGCTATAAAAGACTGGTTTGTTTTTGTTTTCCTTGAAATGGGATATGTACTTGTGGACTGCTGTCTTTTTTTCTCTGCTCTCAGAGGAAAATAAGACCATAGTGGTCACTTGTACCTAGTTCAGATTGGATTATCTTCTAATGGTCTGTGGATGGCAGTTTCCAACCCATTTATTTGCATGAGCATTGAGGAGCAGGCTGGACTACATCTTGTGGAGTCAAGAGGACTGGGGCTTGGAATGGGAGTTTATACCAGGCATGAGCCCAGCTCTTCCAGGAAGTGGGATGGGAGTGCAGGGCCCAAGCCCTACTTTTAGGAGAGATGACAAGGATAATCCCTGTCTAGAAGTCTTGAGAGTGTGTGTGCCATAATAGGGAATAAACCCTATGTTTTGTGGCTGCAGAGAAGGGAAGAGTGTCATGCTCTGTGACTGAAAAACAGCTTATTTTTCAGGGCTAGGCTTTGAAAAAAGAAACCCAGTAAAAAGTATCTTTATTCTCATGTTTTAAAAAGTTTGATTCTATGATGATGCATTAACAATACAAAAATATTTTGAACACTACAATGGTCCTTTTTCTTTCAATGCTACACTAAAAGATGTGATCTTTGGATTCTGAGACACCAGTGGTTAAAAGTAGGAACTACAGGGTTTTTTTGAGGGGTGAGTGTGGGTACATGGACAGACTTATTCTTTGGATTCAGGCTATGTACAGAGAGGAGGATGGAAAAAATAAAAACAAAACAAAAACTTGTTTTTTAAGGCTCAGGGTTGAAGGTTGGCTCAGAAATGGGTTACAGTAGGCTTTGGTGAAAACCAACACTAGAGGTGTTGTGGGCTCTTGTAATGGTTTTCCATTTGCCCTAGCCCTTCCTACAGCCCCATGGAGAAACTGAGCTGGTCTGGTTTGATGCTAGAAGATAGGCACAGCTGTCATGAGATTTGGGGTTTGATCTCTCACAGCTGTTGGATGAGTTGGACATGCACACCAGATTTGGGCAATAACTCCTTTAAACTGTGTTGACTACAGCTGTTAGTGACAGGCCTGGAGCCTCGGTATAGGGGTTTCTTAGGCAGATAGGGGTCTCAGGAACAATTCCAAGTAATTTGAACTAGGACCAGATATATTCCACCACCCACACTTGCCTATCAGGATAGTGTCAGTTATCCCTGTTGCCTAGGGTGATAGGTCTAGACTTAACCTATTCCATTCCCTCTTGAGCTGCCTGCACCTCTTCTTCTGAGAGGAAGCAGGCTTGCCTGTTCCATCTTCTTCTGAGAATACAGTAAGAGGCTTCCTCTGGTCCAATTTATGAGCAGCAGCTGGTTTTCTCCAATCCCTTAAGAGAGAAGTGTTGTCATCTTGGGCTTTGTGGTTGTGACCATGCTCACATGTTGTTTGATAAACCAGCTCATTCTTGGTCCCTGAAGTATCTGATATGGGGAGAATGTGGTGATGGGGGTGTGGAGGCAGGGATGGGGAGGGCAGCTGGGCTCCATCTAGTCCATCTATCACCTATAGAATTAAAGAAGGGAGGCAGGAGCATCTGGCTAGCAAGACAAATGGTAAAAAGAATAGTTGCAGGGTGCCATAGGCACAAGGGATGCACTTAATGAGATGACACATCAACACATCTGATTCCTACCACTCTGATCTGTTTGAATTTATGGCCCCAGGTTCATGCAGAAGTTGTGCAGCCTCTGAAATCTCTAGGACCTGGACTTTGAGAGGGAGTTAACAAGGCCCCTGGCCGATTTCCATATGCTTTGGGGCTCAGTCGCCTTCTCTCGGGAGGTGGGCCCCTAGAGGAAGCCATGTGTCCTGTACATGCTAGGGTGCCTGTCTCTAAGATTCCTGTTGATGTACCTGTATACTCTGCAGGGCACTGTGGGGGGCCTGTAGGGGCCCAGTGAGCTGGGAGGCTGGGAGTGGCAGAGAGACCAGGTGATGCAGGTGCTGGCTCCACAGGGCTACCAAGCAGTTCTGTGGGGAAGCGGGGTAGCAGGAAGTATGAGGGTGAGTCCTGGGGGGCTGGGGACCCAGGGCAACCTAGAGCACTGTCATCGGAAGGAACGGGGCTGGGGCAGCTGCCTTCTCCGGGTAAGTACCGAATGCATTTCTTTTTCCTCCTAGGAATAGTGAAGAGAGTTATCTGTAAATAGAGGGTGAATTCATAGTCATACACCACAACCAAAAAAAAATGCTGTCCTTGCCAAGCCGAGCTGACCTCTTGCCCCATTTCCCCATGACTTGGGTGATATGCCTGTGCCCTCAGACCTGAATCAGTACTGCAACTCTGCTCTACCTGGACCAGAGCTGGGACAGGTACAGTTGCCAGCATCCAGCAAACCACAAGGTAGCACAGGAACCTTTTGTAGCCAGGCCTGTGGGCTGCCTGTTTACCAGAGGAGCCATCCCTAGTTTGGGGCTTTGAACCTCTTCTTCATGAAGTGTGTTTTGGGGTTCAGATCTGTGTTAAGGCAAGGAGATGCAATGCCTTCATTAAGGCTGGGGACAGAAGGGGAAGGAGTAATGGACAGTGACTCTTCTCACCCACTTGTACCACCCTGGAGTTCTTAGGGCTACAGTGTGTGTGTGTGAATAGCATGGTCCAGCCTGGCTTCTGGATGGAATAGGGTCTCCTATCTCCTGACCTCTGAGGACAGGGTTGCCTCCCATTTCTCTCTCTCTCTCTCTCACACACACACATGCTCACACACACACACATTCCTCTTTGCTTTTGGACAGGGAGGATGGTGGGCACTGGGGCTGGACAAGTATTCCTTAGAGCCAGTGACCTAACTACCCAGAATACCCTCAGCCTCGGCCTTACCAGGCCTGGCCTGAACCTAACTGGATAACTTCAGCCATTTGCTAGGTATGTCTTTTCACATATACAAGTATTTCCCTGTTGTATGGTAAAACACAAGCTCAGTGCCACAGGGCCTGAGGGCCTTTTGGCTGGGACAGCCCAGAACTACCCCTGTTCCTCTCCCCCAACTTTCCAGCCCTCTGGTCTCAGGATAATGACTCACATGGCCACATGGCAACCAGGTTGTTTTCTGCTATAGTCACTTTGCTTTCCTTAGACTTAAAGATAGTATAGGCAAGGATCCCAACTTGCAGGAGTAAGTAAGGGGGGTGGGGGGTGGGCTGTGATGAGTTTGAGGGCTGGGAGCAAGGGCTTAGGCCACCTGAGTGGTATGTGGGAGATTTGTCTACTGAGGACCTGCTAGGCCTGGCTGGCACCAGAACACCATTCCCAGGGAACTGGGTGCCAAGCATCAGAGCCATCTCCTTGAGTCTTTCTCTTCCATTTCCAAAGTACCTTGGGAGAAGAGATTTTCTTTCATTCTGGAACATTTGTCTCCTCTCTCTACTCCTTCCATCTAGACCTGAGTGATCTTTCCCCACAAGCAGTGTTCAGTGTTTACTCCCATTCTTAAGGAGGTATGGGCTCCCCAATCTGCTAAGTATGCTTAGAGGGCTTGGGGTGGGAGGAAGGAGGGGAGGAGAGCTGGGCTGCAGGCCCAGCAGAACCTGTGCAGAGTCAGGGAAGCAGCTTGAAGCAAGAGTGGGGGTGAGGGTGGTGGGGACAAACCCACCTGCATGGACCACACCAATCCGTCTGCTGGTTGAGGCCAAAGCGAGCACGGCATTTCTTAGGCGAGCCAGGATCTGCTCACAGCCATGCCAGAGGGGCAGAGCAGGGCACAGGGCGAGCAGGCAGGCAGCGGGGCAGAGCAGGGCCCAGAAAGAAGAGGCAACATCAGTGTTAGCCAGTCACAGACACCCCACAGCCCCCACAGGCAGAGTAGGCCTCTTGATGGCACAGCTAGCCCCATGGGAGCCCAAGAGCCCAGAGCAAGGTATCAAGAAAGGCGGGCACCCAGTTGGGCAGGAGAGGCAGTGGAAGAATGGTGGGGTGGCATGGGTGGAGAAATCCTGTCAGCCTGGCTCCTCTGTAGCGTGTGGGGCCCCTTACATCATGGGAGCTGCAGCAGAGCCCAAGGAGGCCTATGGGGATCCAGCTTCTGTCCGGTCCCTCCCCAATTCATTGCCCATTTTATCCAGTTATTCTTCATTCTTGCCAATGACCAAACTGCCTGACCACAGCCCCTCATGCCATAGACTTTTCCAGATGGAAAAAAAGACCATTCCTCAGCCTTGGGGAAAGGGCTGAGGACTCTGCCCTGCCTCAATCCCAAAAGCAGCCTCCAGCTTTCCTGTGTGGGGAAAGCTGAGAAAGTCATGGATGTGGAATCTGAATTATCAGAATTGGGGGGCAAGAATTCATCCACAGGAAGGAGGAGTTGGCCTGAGCTCCATGAATCCTCTACACACAGTACTTGGCACTGTCATGAAAAACTTCAGGTCACAGAGAAATTGCCAGGCACCAGCCAGTAGGCTGTGTAATTGATGGGCCTAGGCACAGGGCCTGGCTCAGGCTTCCCCCAGCCAGCCTGCTGCCCATCTCAGCAGAACTAGCTAGCCTGTATTGTTTGGGTTAAGCATTGAACCATAGTCAGTTCCTCACTAGCTTCTCTGGGAGAGGTTAGCTGGGAGCAGGACTAGCAAAAGTAGGAGCATACCACCTGCTACATGAACTGGCTTCTGCTGGTCTTCCCTGGAACTAAGTACAGTTGTTCCTTGCATAGGCCTTTGACTTGAGATGCAGCTTGAAGGTGCCTGACAGAGTATACTGCCCCTCTCTCTAATCAAAGCAGGGCTGCTTTTCAAATGGCATGGAAAATGAGCCTCCACTATTGTTGAAGGAGGGCCTTACCTGTGTTGGATTCTTGGTGCTTTTCCCTTGACCGCCTCTTCTTCTTCCCCTGCAGGAACCAAGGGAGAGATGCTCAAACCTGAGAGGGAGATGCTGTGATCCCAGTGAGTGAACTGCTGGGACAGCTGCAGCCTGCTGTCTAGCCTGGCTGCCCCCTGGATGCTGAGCATACAGTCCCCTTGGGGCCCTGGTGTTTCTTGGTTGCAATTCTTGCCAGGCTACTATGGGATGCATTTGGGGACTCCTCTCTCTTCCTCTGCTCTCTATTTTGAATGGAGGGAGGTGAATTCCAACTCTCCTCCTGCTGTATTCCTCCGGCCCAGTCAAATAGTGGGCAATAGCCTGATGTGTGTGCGCATTCTGGGGTAGGGAACAGGATGTTACCTTTAGGGGTGTTTCCACCAGGCTTGGCCCTCCACTCCACTACCTCCCATCTTTATCTGTGCCTCCAGGACAGAAGTCTTGTTTTCCTTGCTGAGACTGTAACCTGGGGCATGGCATCTTGAAGCTTGCCCTACCCACCCCTGCTATGCCACTGGCCACTCACGTAGTTGTCTCGCGCCGACCAGCCTGGGTACAGCTGCATGTGCAGCTGCCTCTCCTTGCGGGCCAGCTCATAATACTTGGCCTGCTCTTCCCGCGACAGTGCATGCCACTGCAGTGGGGGAAGGGGGTATATCAGAGTCAGCAAGCTGCATCAGAGTAAAGGAAGTCAGGGGCTACCCCTGCCAGCCCACTTGGCCCATGGCCTCACCCTGCGGCCCAGGATCTGATTGATGGCAGCGCTCTCCTTGAGTGTGCACTCTGCGATGACCTTGGCTCTCATCTCCTTCATGTACAGCATGAAGGCATTGAGTGGCTTCTTGATGGTTGGCTTCTTGGCCTCCTTCTCTGCCTTGGACTCTGCCTGGGTCTTCCTGACAGGGACATATCCGGATCACTCAGGAGCCCCATAGGGTCTACCTAATGTCACCCTCCTCTAGTGTGTGTCTAGTATGTGTGTTAGTGCATTGATCTTAAGGGTGTTTATAAATGGACTCGGGTTTTCTTTTTCTCTCTTTTTTTTTTTTTTTAGCAGTCCCAAAGTGGGTGAGCAGAGAACTAGCAAGGTAGCTGTTCTTTATAGAAAAACTGCAACTAAATGGGAAAAGCGTGGGGGAGAACATCTCAGCCCCTCCTCTCCTCTTGACTCAAATTAAATCCTTGCTCCCCTCTCCACCTGCCCCTTACTACTTCTGAGGATCAAAGAACATATTGGTCAGTGACCAAGGCAGGGGCTCTTGGATTTTAACGCAAAAGGCTTGACCAGGGGCCTCACACCTGGCAGTCAACCCCTGGGCTGCCAGGCAGCAGGCCTTGGGCCTGAGGTCAGCTCGCCTGCCCATCCCATACTTTGTTGCCCTTCCTACCCTCCATCCCCCTATAATCCCCAATTATGTGCCGCCTTTTTACTCACAGGCTACGGTCATAGGGCTGCAGCTCCTGCTTTCCTGAGGGGGGCACAATGGCCGGGTGAGGGATGGCTGCAGGGTGACCAGGTACACTGGAGCCTAGCATCAGGGATGGGTGAGTGAACCTGGAGGCAGGAGGAAAGTTAACTCTGAGGTGTGTAGGGCCAGACCTGCGGACACATGCAAGGAGGCTCCTGCACAGTACACAAGGACACAGGCAAACATACCCTCACCCCCACTGGCCTGGACACAAGGGCAGAGAGATACATACAAATACTTGTCCCCAACATGTTACACAGACACATTGCAAAAATCTACACACGTGCCATTCCAATGGTTACTAAAGTCCTATTTTGCTTTTGAATCTGTCCCCTTCTCAATTCCTGCCACTACCAACTCACCCTCACGAGCCTTTGGCTGCTCTCTGGGTCTCCTCACTCCCATTTGTCCCCTCCAGGCCTCTCTCTACACAATGGCCAGAGTGACCTTTTTTAAACACTTGAATGCTCATGCCTGCTCCTGCTGAAATTCCCCACTGCCCACAGAAGAAAACCGAGGCTCCCTGCTCCCTGGGGCCTGCATGGCCCTGTGTGACCATCCTTGCTGATATTTCTAGCTCCATCTTTCCCCCCTGCTCCCCATGATTCCCCAGACCCCAGCCAGCACTGACTACTGCTGTTCCCTTTGTCCCCCTCTCTCATGAAGTTCTCCCTGAGCTATCAGGCCTGGCTGGGGTCTCCTTAGGGCTTCCCCATCAGCCAGGTATGCTAAGTGAAGGGACACACACCTCCCACTTCCCCTTCTTGCTGTTCTGCAGATACCATCCTGCCCCTTGCTGCTTGCACAGGTGTGGGGTACCCGAGCAGGCAGCCCCTATGGGCCAGAAGCTGGGGAATATATGTAAAAGGTGCTGCCTTAATGAATGCCCAGGAGAGCCCTCCTGACTCCTGTCCTCCCTCCATCAGGAACACAGACCAGAGGTGAGTGCTATGCATCTGCACACAGACTGACTCATCGTGCACAGAGGCAGGAGCACAAGAGTCCATGTGTGTGTGCATCGCCCCTGGCTGCTCTCCAGGACTCTGCTAGACAGTTATGGCTTAGGTTTACGCTTTTCTTGTACTCCCACTGGCTTCATTCTCAGGCACAGGGCAGCAGGGGGCTGAAGAATGACAGACGGACAGATAAACAAACAGCTAGCACAGGGAAAGCACTAGCCTGGGCACGGCCTCATGTGGGCACTGAAGCCTGGGCAACAGGAAGCAGGAGCCTGGCTGCAGGGTAGGGGACTCACCTGGGGTAGGGGGCGCCAGGGGCAGCGGTGGGGGCGGGGAAGTGCTGTCTATATCCGCAGGAAGGGGACAAGGGGTAGAGAGGAGGGCTGGGCCTGTGGTTGGGAGAGACAGCTGTTAGCGGTCTTGCTGCTGGCCAGATATGAGGAAGGAGTTCCCCACCATGATGGGGCCTGACCCACGGTGCAAGGCAGACTGGTCTCTGCTTGGACCCCGCCAGGGATGGGGATCAGCCACCACACAGCCAAGGGTGTGTGTGTGTTGCAAGCACTTGCCACCAGGGGGCAACCTGTACTGCATTTGTTTCCCTCTGCCTGCTTGTATGGGTTCATAAGGGATGGAAATGGCAGCCTTCTCCCAGGACCCAGCTTAGCAGGGCCCCGGGCCTCCTCCAGCCTCTTCACTGTGCTCTAGCCCCATGGGCAGCCTCCTAAAGTTTCCCTGTAAAGAGGACTGATTCCTGGCATATAGGGCCTTTGTACCTACTGTTTACATTCACTGGAACATTCTGCTGTCCCACTCTGTCTGCTTCAAATCCTAAGTCATCCTTCAGGCTTTGACTAACTGACCCTTCTTCCCGAAAGCCCTGAAATTGCAAGCTGGATGAGGTGCCTCTCTCAGTTCCTACAGTCCCCAAAGAACTGCTCACAGTATCCTGTAACTGGCTCTTGCCTGGGTTCCCCACTAGGTAGAATGAGTTCCAAGGGGGCAGGAACCTAAAGATCAACCTGCTTTAGCAGTGCTTTCCTGCTGTCCCAGAAGTTCCCGGCACACGGTAGGACTCAGTGCACAGATGGCTAAAATATGCCCACTTTTCTCCTGGAAGCCGCAAAGTGCTCTGCTACCTGGTGGGAGCCAAGAGTACAGGGCTTCTCATCCCTGGGCCTGAAGTCCCCTTATTAGCCTTGGGGCATATACATCTTCTCTAAGCTCAAGTCTCAGTCTTCAGAGCTACTGGCCTAGGGGACACTCTTAAGAGGCTGGCCCAGAGATTTGCTTCCACAGAAACCTGGCATGACCCAGGCAGGTTGGGCTCTGCCCTCCTCCCTCTGATCCTGGGGCACTCATGGGGGGGTACTCCTGATTTGCAATCAGAATGAGGCTTTGTCCAAGGAGAATCTGGAAAGGGATAAATGAGCTGAACATGGTAAAGGGTAAGTGGAAAGGGGCAGGTGGGTCCCAGGTAAGACCTCTGGCCTTCCTTGCTTCCTGAGAAGCCAACCTTTCCTGCTACTGGGTAACTGCCACAGTTCAGAGAGGCTAGAGACCTGACCAGGTCACACTACAGCTGATGAGCAAAGGGCCAAGGAGCTGTGCAGGCCCAAATCTAGCTGAAAACAGGCCCTTTGGCCTGTAGCAAGCCTACTGACTTGGGGCGGGGGGGG
>JAQZBX010026476.1:0-13004 GCA_029593785.1 Cabassous unicinctus | reverse complement strand
AGATCTATCCCCCTGCACTACCAGGAAGCTGAGAAGCAGCAGCCTCTTTGGTGGCTATTCATGCTGTCACCTCCCTGCTCAGGCTTACTTTTTCTTCCTCATATGCTCAAGTGGCTCTGGGGGTTCCTGAGCAGCCCAGAGTACCCCCATCCATAGGAACCAGGAAATTAAATTTCTTAGACACTGAGGCAGAGAGCTCAGGCAGGACAGGGCTGGGACCCATACCCAGTCTCCTGCCTCCCCAAAGGGAGTATTGTTAAGCTACCTGCAGTATACCCACAAGCCAGAGGGCCACAAGGAGGCCTGGTTCAGAGCCAGGATGGGGTATTGCTGCTGCTTAGCCCCTGATATCTATACAGAGCTGGCAGTGGGTTGCTCAGCACAGAAGGGTGGAGAGAGGAATGGAAGGGCAGGTATGAGTCCAACCAGAACTTGCTCCCCTTTCCCACTGGGCCCACACTCACCAGCTCACAGTGTGGGGGAGCTGTCCCATGCTGCCTGAGGTCAGAGAGTAGAAGCCAGAGAGGTCAGGGGTCTGCAGGGGCCTGTGAACTCCTGTAGTGGAGAGGGGCCAAGTAAGTGGGCTAACCTGACCAAGAGGCCTCTTCAGCCAGTTAATCCATCCTAGAGCCTTGTACAGGGGCCTCTAAGATCCTACCCCTTTTACTAGAAGAACAAACATGCCATTTTGTTCAAGACCATCCCAATTTAGACCCATGGTCCAGTGTGCTATTAATGTCCCTTTTACAGGCAAGGGAACCAAGAGCAGAGGGACTGGGTAACTTGCTTAAGGAATCTGGCTGGCCAGTAGGCAGAGTTGGAGTCACACAGGAGTGGGAGGCCAGGTGTTATCACTCCCTGGTCCACTCTGAACTGCCTGCCTGCAACTGGGGCCTCTGTTGGGGGTCTCTGGCCTGGCTTTCTGGGCAAGAGGCAGCAGGTCCCCTGTTCTGGGGGAATCTGGTGGGGAGCTGGGGCTCCACTGGCCCACCCCGGGTTGAGTCAGCAGTTTTCCCACAGCCAACAATGGTGGATTTCAGAATGACTTTGCCTGGGGCTGAGGTGAATCAGCCATCACAACCACCACTTTCCATTTTCTCACTGGGGGGAGGGGAAGGCTGCCAGCTTTATAGTTATCAACAATGTGAAGATGCCTGCTCCTGTACTGGCACTGGGGGATCACCCACAAGATTTAGGCACCTACCTCAAACGGAAGCCTTAAAAACTTTGACCTGGGGTCACCTCCCCCAGCCCTCTGGTGCCCTCAGGCCCCCCATCTTTCTGGCATGTTCTTTGGGCTCTGGGTTTGCAGACCCCCAATTTCTCCAGCTGCAAAATGAGCCCAGCCATTGGGTCACCTTAGAAGCCAGGGGCTTGGCCCTCAAGCTCTGGGTCTCACTAGGCCCCTCCCCATCCCAGGCCCGTACCTTGCTTCTGGCCGATGTCTGCAGGCACAGGTGTGGGGTGTGGGCTGCTGAAATGTTCGTAGAGAGGAGAGAGTTGGGGGATGCCGTGGGGGTGCTGACTGGTCTTATTGTGCTGAAAAATGAGAAAGAGGGTGGGTGAATGTCAGGAGACCTAAGGGAGGAGAGACATGGGGCCAGGAGGTGGGAGTCGGGGTGGCGGTGGCTGGAGCATACATACGGGCAGAGTCACAACTGGCTGTGTGTGGGCAGTCCAGCTGTCAAAGTGGTGGTGGTCAAAACCATAGGCCTTGGGGAAGGAAGGCACCATTCAAGCCACACCCTATGTTCAATGGCCCTTTCCTTCTGCCCACTAGGCCCCCAGGCTTTGCCCAAGCACTCCCACCTCCTGGAGAACCTATTCCTATTAATTCAAATCCCAGGGGGCATGTCATTCCTGTCCAGAATGCCCTTCCTGGCCTCCCAGTCTCAGAGATTACCCCTTTTCTCTGAAGCCTAAGGCATGTCTGTGGGGCTGGAGGCTGTAGGCAGGGCATGATCTGAGGACCTGGCCTACCACAGGACAACCTGGGGCTCTTTCCTCCTCCTCCAGCTCCAGGACTGGGGGACCGAGTCTGATACTCTGTCCCACCTCAGGCCTAACAAGATTTGCTAACACAGGGAAGGGCCTCTCTGAGGCCCCTAAATTCAGGAGGTAGGGCCAGGTGGGGCCTGGCTCCCTCCATGGCCAGCCAGCACAGCCTCTGCACTTCCTGTTCCCTTAGCACCGCAGCACTCTTACTTTTCACCCCAGTTGCATGGCTTCATCATGAGATGACTCAGTCAGCAGACTGGGAAGGGAGCTCCCCATGCAACCCAGCCACAGGAGTTGCTGCCAGAGCCCAGGTCCAGCTCTGCATATCCTCTGCTCAGCCCATGCAGCCCAGGGCCCTCAGCTCAGCCTCCCACTCTGAAAAGTAGGTCTGTGGGGATGCTGCTGCCTGGAAATGCAGATGAGTGACCTCTGATCCATGGCACAGAAGAAACGGGGAGGTCTTTAGGGCAAGACAGCAATGGGAAGTTGTGACCTGGGCTCCTCTCACTGGTCCCTACTGGGTGAATTTAGCCAGACTGCTTAGCATCTCTGGGCTCATTTTCATCTCCTGTTTAATGGGCTAATTATCTCTTCATCACCAAGTTTGGGAAAGGTTAGGGTAGCTCATGGTGAGGAGGCCTGGCACTGGTGGTGGGACATCCCAAGAGGCAATGGAGAGAAGCATGGGTATGAGCCCCACCATAGCCAAGGCATGAGGCTCCCAGGGTTCACAGACTCCCACACCTCCCAGCAACAGCCTCGGCCTGCCATCTTTCCCCACACTCCTGCCTCCAGGGGAGCCTGAGGCTGTGCTACAAGCTGCTCCCCTTCCCCCTAGATCTTAGAGAAGATGCTGACTCTGTCATTCATCTCTCAGTCCCCTGTCTGCTCATCAGGAGGGGCCTTACATAACTGGGCTAACCAGGCTTCCTTCCATCCTGAGGCATGTGGGGGTTGATGTCCCGACAGAAGTGGCTCCTACATGATTGGCATGGATTTAGCATCAGCCCCTTTCTGAATCTCGTGCCCTGCCCCACACTAGTCATCTCCTGGTCTCTTGGGATAATGTAAGAAACAGGTCCCTCTGGCAGCCCCAGGGAAGGTTCCACTGTGAGCTCAGAGGGAAGAGACAGGCAGATTCTTCAGACTGTGTTCAGATCCTGTCTCTAACATGACTGGCCTTAGAGAAGTTACTAGTATTTCAGCATCGATTTCCTTCTCTATAAAATGGAGATGATCATAGAGTGGTTGTGAGGGTGAAACAAGACTATATAAGTTCACTCACTCAGGTGTCAGGTAACGAGGAAGGGGGGCATGTAGGAAGTCCCTTATTCACTCTAAAGAGCCTTCATAGGTGAGGAGGAAACACTGAGAAATGCCAGTTACAGTGCTTCCCCAGCCCCCTGGTGCTCCGGTCTCATACCTGGTCGGATTATGCCGAAGGGGATCTGCCTGGGAGATGACCGGCATGCCTGGCAGCTCAACGCCAGCAGCAGGGAGGGTGAAAATCGGGAGGGTGATAACGGGGCCAGGCCCTGGGTGCTGTGACTTTCCTGTCATGCTTGCAGAGGGGACCCCCAGGCTGCTCCCATTGCCAGGCTTCCTGGGCAAGCTGGGGAGGCTTGTGCCACTCTCAGGCTTTCTCTTATCCTTGGCACTGACCTCAGACAATTGTGGCAGGTTGGGAGTCGGGGAGGAGATGGGGGGGGCCGTGAATGTAGGTTCCTCAGGCTTGCGAGGAAGAGAGAAGCAGGCCGGGGCAGCTGTGGGACACCTGTATGCACGTGAGCAGCCTTCATGTGCTAAGTGCCTGCCATGGGCCAGGCACTGTGCTGAGCATTTTGCAAGCCTGAGTTCATCCCTCCCTGGGTACATACAGGCTGACATTTCTCCCCTCTGTAAATCACCCCCAGCTACTACCACCTCATGCCTTGCTCCCCTTGACAGCAAACCTCAGCAGAGCTGTCCACATTCACTGTCTCTAGTTCTTTGCTCTCGTTCTCCCCTCAAGCCATCCCAGTCTTTTACCCCGTCATACCATTGGACACTGGTTGTCAGGGTCCCCAGTGATCTTCATTGCTGAATCCAATGATTAATTCTCAGTCTTCATTTTTCTAACCTCTTGGCAGCACCAGACATGATTTCTCTCTCCTCCTTGAAAGAGTTTCTACATTTGGCTTCCAGAATGCCACACTCACCTGGTTTTCCTCCAACCTCATGGGCCACTCCTTCTCAGCCTTGTTTCTGGCTACCCATCCTCTTCCTGACTGGACCCCAAATTGGCCCTCTGTTCTGCTCCATCTGCCCCCACTCCCAGGGTGCTCTCATCCAGGCTCATGGCTTTAAAAATATCATCTGATGATGACACATTGGTAAGGTATCTCCAGCTTCCACTTCTCTTGGGAACTCAACTCTCCAAATGTCTATTCAATAATTCTGCTTGGAGATACAAAATGCCACCCAAACTCAATATGTTCAAATCAGAACCCTTTACTTTCTGCCCCAAACACTCCTCTCCATCTTCCCACCTTAGCTAATGCCAACTCCATCCTCGCGGTTGCTCAGGCCAAAACCCTGGAGTCATCCTTGACTCTTTTTTTCTCTCACACTCCATATCCAATCTGTCAGAAAATCCTAATGGTTCTATCTTCAAAGTATATCTAGAATTCTACCACTTCTTACTTCCTCCTTGCTCCCCACCCAGTCCAAGCCACCATCACTTCTCACCTGGATGACTGCAGTAGCCTGACCCTCCTTCTCTCCTGCCCCCGCAGCCAGTTCTCTATCTAGCAGCCACATAAATCAGATCCTGGTGCTCCTCTAAGGCCACCAATGGCCTCCCACTGCATCCTGGGCTTTTGGGGTGTTATTCAACTCCATACCTGAGGCCTACAAAGACCTACATCCTCAGGCCTCCACTCCCTCTCCAAACCCATCTTCCACTCTTCTCCTTGCTCAATAGGCCTAGGACTTCCCATGGGTGCTTTAGCCTCCAGCATCCTCCTCCATTTACATCAGTGTGCCATGATGTCAACTAGGTTCCTGACATTTCAGTCCTGCAGACTTTTCCCTGCTGTGGGACTCTTGTACTTGCTGTTTGCTGTTCCTTCTCCCCCCAGACCTTTACATGGCACCCTCCTCACTTAGGCTTCAGCTTAAATGACACTCCCAAGAAGCATTTCCTGACCATGCTAAACCTTAAGCCACTTCACACAGGGACTTAACAAGCATTTGTTGAATAACGTCTTCACAGCCCTGAGATTGGTACTATTATTGTCCCCACTTTACAGCTGAGAAAACTGAGGCCCAGAGAGGTGAAGTGACTTGGAAACGAATGTGTCCGAGGCAGCCCCCTCAGCAACCCTGATGCTGGGTATGTCCTTGGCACCATCAGTACCCCTCCGTGGGACTCAGACCTCAGGGGCCCTTCCATGGTATATACAACACTGGACTTAGGCAGCAATGGGTTCTGGTCCAAGCTGTGTGGCCTCAGACAAGCTGTCCTCCATCAAGCCTCACTTTATTCCTCTGTAAAATGAGTTGATAATTCCCCAGGCCTAGGGGCTACAACTGGCTCTGTCTCACTTTAGAATCCTGGGCCAGTCTCATCTCTTCTCAGGGCCTCAAGTTTCCCTCCTTGTAAAATGGGGATGAGAATATTAGCCCTGCCCACCTCATTGGTCACAGTTGGAAAAATTCTGCTTTATCCTAGAGTTCTGGGAACAGGAGCTGAGAGCCTTTGAAGGTGGGGAAATCCCTGGGGTCTTTTTATCCAACAGGTCCCCAGGACAGCATCATTCCTGACCAGACCTGTAGCAGCTGGGGGCAGGGAGACTGAGCTTCAGGTCCCAATCCCTCAGGAACAGTGGACCCTGGCAGTAGCCATTCCAACATTTGCCACTTAAGAGTAAAAATGTATAAAGCCCAGCCCAGCAGGTGTAATGAAGACACTCCACAGGTCCCTCCATGACCAGGGTTCTTTTGAGTCTAAGCTCCAGCCTCAGAGAAGGCCCTGCCATCCAGCCTAGCACCTGGCTCTTCAGCCCTCAGGACAGTAGGCCTGGCTGGTGGAGTGTGCATCTCTGGCCCTGGAAGCCTTAGGAGCAGGGCCTGGGGTCCAGCTCCACCTCTGCTGCCCTGGGGTCCAAAGTGTTGGTCTGAGAAGACAGTCCCAGAGTCTCCACTCTGCCAGAGTTGGGGGTCTGCTCCAAAGCAAGTTTTAAAAGAGGGTAACTCCTCAGCAGGTTTCTCATTAAGTCACTTCTCTCTAGGGAGGGCCAGCTTAGGCCAGACTCCCTGAAGAGCTTCCCTTCCTGCCTGAGCGAGGGCCATAGGTGACCCTCCTTGGCCAGGCTGGGCTTGGCTCAGGTCCACCTTTGCTCAGGCTGGGACTAGGAAACAGAATCCAGCTCAGCCAACAGCTACCTGGTAGGTATGTATGTGACGGGGGCAGTAGAGGGAGGGGGTTTCCTGGTGGGAAGTGGGCTCATTCTGTGCACCAGCCTTCCCTGGGAACTGGAGAAAAGCCTCATTAAACGAGTCTGCAGCCAACCTACAGGAGAAGTGCTGGGTGGGCAGGGGTGGAGCAGAGAACCTGCTAGCAGCTGGAGGCCCTGAAGTGGCCAGGGCTCCAAGTCAGGGCAATGAGGGCCTGGCCAGTCCTTCCCACGTTCATGTAAGCTGCCTCTCAGCCTCACTCCCCAGCCCCCTTCCACGCCTGGTGGTGGTAGCCAGAGGGAACCATCTGGCACAGGGCCTGGTGCCCCACGCCCCCCTCAGCCTGTGGAACGTCCCGCTCCAGGGCCTCAGCACAAGGCTGTCCCAGAGCCAGGCTGCCCAGACAACAGGGTGGGGTCGCCTGGGGCCTGGCGTGTGTATGGGAAGCCCAGTGACTGGACCCTTCTTCCTTCTTCCCCCAATGGTGACCCAGCTATTGCCCCAAGGGAAGGAGGCAGGCCTGAGTTGATCGTCCTTTCTACCGTGCCCTGAGCATCTCAATGGCACAACCTCGTCCTGCTTATCTCTGAGGGCAGAGTACCAAGCCCTGATCTGGGCACACAATGAGTGCTCAAAATTGATGGAACCTATAAACAAAGGAATGAACAGCAGTCCATACTTCTCTCTGGGCATCAACTTCCTTGCGAGGCCCCACTTGATTAGGACACTCCCTGCTCTTGGCCTTCAAGGCTACAGCCTTGTGGGCAGCTCCTCCTGTCCCACCACCAGACTGCATTACTCCAGGATGGGCCCAGGAAATCAGAGACCCTAGGACCTGGAGGCCATAGTTAGCACTGACGGCTACCCAATGAGCATTCCCTCCTGTTCCTGCTAGTGCTTGTCCAGCTTCTTGGACACCTAGTGATGGGGAACTTACTCCCAGCAAAGGCAGTCCTTGTTACCACATTGTACTACTGTAAGGCTCTTTTCCATGCTAACTCAAAATCTGTTGTCCCAAAGGTGGTCCTCACCCCTTGGGGATATTTTCATTAGCCCCAGGCTGGAATTTCCTCACTCCAGTGCCCACATGCTCCCTTCTTGTTCAGCAGACTGGAGTCAGAAAGGAGGCCAGGGCAGGGCCAGGATGGGGACTCCTGAGGTAGGTAGGTTTCCTCTGCTCTGAAGTTGAGCTTGGGCCTGGCTGGGTGGCCCCTGCCCCTCCCCACCACGCCTGGCCCCCCACTTCCTGCAGGCTCAGGTGAAAAATAAACACAGTCGACATTTTCCCTCCAGACCGCAGCGGTCTGCTCGCAGGCTGTGTGCAGGCTGAGAACCCTTGCCACCGCCAGCAGAGAAACTCCCTCGCCTCTGACGGTTGACTCTGAAAACCCCTAAACGCCTGAGCCCCACAACACTTTCCCAGCGAAGAAAGTTGCCGTTTCCTCTGGCCTCAAGCCTCAGGTGGGGGGGTGGAGAATGGGGGGGTATGGGTGGGGGGGTAAGGTCTGACCAGGCTTAGAGGACTCAGGAGATTGTGCCAGGAGAAGCACCTCCTCCCCCTGCTGCCCACACCCACCCACCAGGATTCTCAGCTGGATCGCTATGGACGCACACACATTTAATCTGGATGTATTTTACTGAGCTCCTAGTATGTGTCAAGAAAAGAATGTTGCAGGCTCAGAATGGCATCTGCTAATAACTGCTGTGTTTACCATGTGCTAGGCAGTTCTGAGCACCTTACAGAGTTTAACTCATACTCCTTAACAACAAATTTATGTGATAGGAACAATTATTATCCTCATTTGATGAAGTGGCAGAGCCCCAATTCCACCTACTATACTGCAAAGGCCCTGTGGTGGACAGAACAAGGGGGAGCAGGGTGTTTCAATGCTAAGCCCTCCCTTCCCCAGCCTAGCTGGTCAGTTACCTGAGCCAGTGCTTCCAGAAGTTTCCAGGACTCCAGAGATGGGTGTTCTAGACATACCCTTCCCTGCCTGCCTGCCTTTCAGGGCAGCTGGCATTGGGAGCCTGCCTGCAAGGCCTTAGAACCCATCTCCCCTGCTCACCACCGCATGGCCACACCCTAGCCATGTAGACCTGCTCCTCCCCTGCCCAGATGCCCAGCTCTTCTCTGCCTTTATCCACCATGCCCTCCATCCCCCAAGAACTTTCCATACTTCCTTCTGCTCTTTGCCAGGCCAGCTCCTTCTCATCCTGACTTCAGTCTAAGGATCACTTCCTAGAAGAGAATGCCCTACCCTGGCACAGTGCTTGCTCGGTACAGAGGTCTGCCCTGGGGATCCTGGAGGCAGGGTCTGTTTGCTATTCATCTTCGTCTTGCCAGGCTCTGTACTCCACAGATGTTCAGTGGATTTGTTGAATGGAGGCCTCTAGAGTCCCTGGAGTCCTAGAATCTCTGCATGCCCCCACCCACTCATCTGCCATGAAGCCATGACTGAGTTCCTTGGGTGCCTGGTTCCTGGGGGCTGTTCCCAATGCCTTCCAGAGCAGGGAGAGGCCCTTGAGAACAAGCAGAGGGAATGGCAGATCCAGGCCTTGCACCTTAGACTCTCTTTGGGATAGAAGCTGACTAGATGGGAAAGTGGGCTATTTATATGGTTATTGTTCTATTTTCCAAGCGCAAGGAGGTGAAACTGAGTAATGTAAATGCCACAGGTGATAACCCATTTGAGGCAGGCATCACCCTTCCCATTTTACACATGAGTGAAGTGGGTCTCAGCTTGAGAAAGTTGCCTACAAGTCATACAGCCCTTGGTAAAGTCAGTGTGTGGGGATCCTTTATGGGCTCCCAGTGTCCTCAGTGGTACCAGACAGCCACACCCTCACCTTTCCCCTCCTTTCACTCCATGCTCCAGCCACAGGGGGCCCAAAAGCCATGCTCTTCCTGGAGCACTCCTCCCTCACTTTGCTCTGCCAATTTCTAAGTGTCTTTCAGGCCACATCCCTAATAAGACTTCCTTCTGTAGCCTTTCCCAAGCTCCCAGCCTGAGCTGGGTGGCCTGCTGTAGATCCCACACTGCAGCTCCGACACCCCCCTCCCCATTCTATAGTTGCCTGTTTTACCTGACTGACCTCATACCCACCATTGGACTATGCCCTCTCTGAAGCCTGGTATTGTGCTCCTCACAATTTTTATTCAATTAAAGCTGGAGCCTCAATGGAGGTGGGGTGGGGGCCCAGAATGAGCCAGTGTTTAGGGAGAATGTGGCAGCACTGGACAAAGCACACTCCTGGGTGTACAGGGGTCACAGAAGCACATAGGTCAGGAGGGTTGGAGGAGCTGGGGCCACTGCTTGGAGTTGGGGATGTCCCACCTGGCACATGAGACCCCCTCAACCTCTCCCCTATAACCCAGCCCCTCCTAACTGCAATACTTTGGGAGTGAGAATGACCAACTAGTCAAAACCAGGGCTGAAGAAAGAAAAAGAGGAAAAGCACTGTGAAATAGAAACAAGCCATGCATCTGAGGGAAAGAAACAAACTCAGGGCCACCACTAACCCAATATGGCACTTTAGTGCTAGTTAGAAAGAAGTGTCCCTTCTGGACAGACCCAGGCCCAAGCCCATGCCAGGGCCCATGGCTTGGGGAGCACAGCACAGAGTGGGTTTCAGCTCACATGGCCTCTAGACCCAGATCCCTTACACAACCCCACACAATGGGCCTGCTCAAAAGTGCCCCCCTCCAGTTCTCATTTCTCTGCTGCACTGCCAAGAGCCCGGCTTGTTGGCTCCACCCAGGCTCCAGAGTTTGGCCCTGAGCATCCATTCTGGCCCTGATCAGCTCCTCTGGGCTCCTCTCCCAGCTCCAGGGTCTCACCAGGCAGCCCCACAATTGCCCAGGCTTCTGTCTCTGGAGCTGGAGACCCACTGTCCAGCACCAGTAGTGCTAAAATAATCAAGGAGTCTGGCCAACTGCTGAGTGGGACGCTCTCCCAAGGCCTGGGACTGTGAGGATGAACTTCCCAGCAGGAGACAGACCCCCAGACCTTCCAAAGGGGACTTGCCTGCATGTCAACTAGGCCTCAGTTTGTGGGTTCCCACAAACCCCACCTCTGCAGATACACCCAGCTGGACCAGGAGGATAAGGTTGGAAGAGCCCCTGCTCATGCCCTTCTATCCCCAACCCCCGCTCTGGGCCCTGCTGCCCAGGACATGGTGCTCTCTAGAGGACGGCCCGCAAGCTCCCCGCCCACAGCATGCCGGACGCCCTGTGCCCGACGCCCACCACGGGGCATGGAGCCGTGGCCGCGTGGCCAGCAGAGCTAGAAGGGCTGGAGGATGACTGGGCCACACCCTCATGGACCAGGAGGCGTCATTCCTGCCTGCTGTTGCCATGGTTGCAGAGGCCCACCAGGTACATGTGGCCAGTCCACCCGCCACCTGGCTCGACATCAGATAACAGAGCCCTGACACAGCACACATGAGGACTGGAGCCCCTGCATGCAACTGTAGCAAGCCAGAGGTCTGCTCTGGGCCAGCCGGGCTCTGGGCGCCCTCAGAGCTAGCTGAGCTCCACTAAGCTGAGTGGCCCGGCCCATGGCCTCCAGTGGTTTCTATGCATTCGTTTACTTGCATTTTCCTTCCTTTGAGGTAAACGCCCCTCAGGACAGGATGTTTTTGGAGGAAAATATAAGCTTCCGTGAGCTGCTGCAGCTGAGCTGCTACTTGATGCTACTGACACACTGGTAGACTCTGTGGCAGCTCTGGGGCTGGGCACCCCCTCAACCCAGGCAGGTACTCACGCAGCTCCTCCTTAGTGCCCAGAACCACCTGGGTGCCCACTGTGGACAGAAGCAGACCCAGGACATAACCTCAGAGATCAGCCCATGTTTGGCAGTAGAGAAAGCAAGGCTCTGGGGAGGGAAGAGTGTGACGAGTTCAGAGGTTTTGTTCCTCTGGGACTAGAAGAGGCAGGGAAAAAACATCAGAGGCATGGATTTAGAGATGGCAGCCCTCAATGGTAAAACAGCTGCATATGCTGAGCAGAGTCCCACTAGCCTACAGGAATCCCACCTATCTTCCCAGCCACTTTGTGACATGTGTGCAGATTTTGCAGAAGAAAGAGAAGTCCAGAGAGATTAAATGATTTGCCCAAGGTCTTACAGCAAGTAGTGACGGAGCTGGATTGAACCCAGCCCTTTGGGTTCTTGGCCCGCAATCTTTACCGCTCTCCAGCACAGAGACGACACAGATGGTGAGCCCCAGGAGTCAAGCGGTTCCCAGATTCCCCACCACCCTCCTGGGTCTCCTCACTAAGATCTCCAGTCTCCCAGGTCACCCTGCCAAGAACCTCTCTTCCTGGAACAAATTGACCAGCAGTATGGCCCTGACCCTCACCCAGCCCTATGTGAAGTCACCCTATCCTCGAAGGAGGTGGTTTTGGTTCTCAGTTGTAAACAGCCAAAAGGAAGGAAATGCAGGAGGACAACCTTCCCATAGTCTGGCATGTGTCCCCTTCTCCCTGTGCAAGAAGGATGGGTGGGATAGCTGCTGGAAGCAGAGGTGGAGCTCACCTGGGCTTGTCCCCTAGATGCTTCTAGGGTAGGCATGCTGCCTCAGAGTGAGAGCAAGGAGGGCCCAGAAAGATGGGGGCTGAGGAGGCTGATGGTCAGCAATGGCTCGAGGGTGAGAGGGAAGAGACGTGGAGATCTTGTCCCCAGCATTGCAATCTTGCCAGGTTTAATCCAGCCAGCCTCTGTGGAACAGTGACAGCACAGGGGGCTCCAAGTCACCTGGTCTGTTCAGCTGCCTGTGCCAGCTCCAGGAGGACAATTCTGCCCTAAGGCCATGGTCTGGCAGCTCACTCAGGTCTAACCCTCACAGCTATTGCCAGTTAAGGCCTTTGGGGCTCTGACTTGACTCAGTCCAGTAAGTGATATATCCAAAGAGAAACAAGACAAGGAATGGAAAGGGGTGCTGGAGGCTGCAGACCCCAGAGTGTTCCTACCTGAGCCCCTCAAGCCCAGTGTGAGTGCAGGGAGGAGGGCAGAGCTGCTCCAACCTACAAAGGGGCCTTGAGGCAGAGCCCCTAATGAGGTTGACCAGGAGTCAAACAGTTCCCAGATTCCCCACCACCCTGCTGCGTCTCCTCACGAAGATCTCCAGCCCCCCAGGTCACCCTGCCACACCAACAGCTCTTACAGATACACCTCTGGGTGTAACAGTGTGAAAATACAGGGGAGAGGCTGAAATACCAAATTCAGAACAGGAGTTCTTGGGGACAAGGAGTGGAGAGGGATGGAATGGGAGAGCCAAGGGGACCCAGCTGTAGCTGTGACATCCACAATTTTTTTTTTTAATGAACAGACGTCCATGTTGCCTGAGATGCACTATAGCAAGGTGGTAAGAACAGAGAACAAAGTTAGATGGCTGGGGTCCAAATCCTGTCTCCAGCACTTACTAGTTGTGAGGCCCTGGGCAAGTCAGTTTTTCTCTTGATTCCCCATCTGTAAACTGTACAAATCTCATGGGGTTGCTGCAAGGATTAAATGAGTTAATATTTGTATTTGCTAATATTTTTTAAAATTAATTAAGAACAAAGAAAAAAA
>JAQZBX010026475.1:0-28922 GCA_029593785.1 Cabassous unicinctus | reverse complement strand
TTGTATTCTTTTTTTTTTCTTTTTAAGATTTATTTATTTATTTATTTATCCCCGCCTTGCTGCTTGTGTTTTACTGTGTCCATTCGCTGTGTGTTTCTTTCGTGTCTGCTTATCTCCCCCTTGCTGTGAGGTCTTGCTGCATCAGCCCACGGCGCCGTGCGAGCTGGCCTGCCCTCACAAGGAGGCCCCGGGAAGCGAACCCGGGGCCTCTCATATGGTAAATGGGAGCTCTATCCATTGAGCCACACCTGCTTCCTTTATTGTATTCTTAACAATAATTCTTTAATATCATCAAATTTCGGCTCATGGTCAAACTCTCCCATTTTCCTTCAAACTGAAGTTTTGTAGTTGGTTTGTTTTAATAAGGATACAAAGTCTGCACAACGTATTTGAGTGCTTTCTCTTTTTTTTTTTCTTCAGTCCATTTTTTATTGAGATATAATTCACATACCTGTTATGTCTCTTAAATTTCTTTTACTCTCTAACAGTTCCCCTTCCCTTTACTTCATGTCATTTAGGTAATTTTCTTTTTAATCATACAATATGTTATACAATATATTTGGTTCATAGTAACACAATCATACAGTATTTGTCCTTTTGTGTCTGGCTTGATTTGCTCAACATAATCATGTCATTTAAAAAAAGAATTTCTCAATGTCTTCTAGAACTTCTCAATTTCTGGATTTGTCTGATTGCATCCTCTTGGTGTCATAAGCAAACCTCGCTCATTTTTTTCTGTAAATTGTTGGTTAGATCTAGGGATTTGATTAGATTAGTTTACCTCTTTTTTATACCCTAGATTCCCTGCACCTCAACTTAAAAAAAAAAGAAGAGATTTAGCTTCATAGCATCTTCTCCAAGAATCTTCCTCACTGTCCCTGCCCTCAGTGATTGCTCCTTTCTCAGACATTTGTAGCATTTTCCTTTCACTCTATTTATCCATTAAATCATTTACATTCCTATTCCTAAAAGAGCAGAGACCGTCTTGTGTGCAGGGACTACATATGTCTCATCACTGCTATTTCCCCCATACCTAGCACACAATATGCCTGGCACAGAGTAGGTGTTCTGTTAATGGTGGGTGAGCTAAATGGGTATGAGAGTTCAAGTCATCCACCATCTATCTGCTGCTTGGTATTTGCTGCATTAAGTATAGTTTCTCATTGTGTTATAAGCCTTGACTCTATTCATGGACTGTGAGCCTCTAGGGCAGGAAGGAAATCAAGTACATTTTTGTAGTTTGGGTACCTAAGACAATGCTAAAGTCCATAGCTGGCATGTGTTCATTGCATATTGAAATGGTGACCTTTGTTATCTATACTTGCAGGATTTTTGTGAGCTCAAATAAGAGATGCATGTGAAAAAGTATAGTGTAACATTAAGATAATATTATTAATGACAATAATTATAATCTCTACCCATTGCTTTTGTGCTTTTAAAAGGCAGTTCTCAGTGGAGATGAATAAAACCATGGACTTTTTTTCATCTAGTTTTAGAATTGGTCCCTGCTTCTAGGGCTCAATTCATTAATGAGAAGGGATTACTGGTGCTATCTATTAGGTAGTCAACTTTTTGTTATGTGGATTGATGATGGCAGTCCATGGAAAATTACTTACTTCAAGGAGTGAAAGGTTTTTTATGGTGAGTTCTCAAAGCTCTTTTGGTTGCAGGTGACAGAAACCTAAACCAAAATAGTTCCAGCAAAAAAGAGATTTTGTTTTCATTCACATATCTGGAAAGTTCGAGGATATCTGACTTCAGATATGGTTGGCACAAGGTGCTGAAGCAATGTTATAGTAGTTTCTCTTTATTTCTCAGCTTGTCTTGTCTCTGCTTCTCATTGATTGTGGATCTTATCTCATGCTCTCCCATTTTAGATTTGCTTCCCCATGTGGCCATAGTAAGTAGTTCTAGGTTTCCTTCCTTCTAGCAACATTCTTCCAAAAATCAGAGACAGGCATCCCCAGTTGCCCTAGCAGAAAAGTCCCAAGGAGGACATCTAGTCATGTTAGGGTACCTGCCCATCCTAAAAGAATCACTGTGGCTAAGGTGATTGGTCACATGCCCATTCCTCTTGGGTGAGAAATGGCACTGTAATCAATAACCCTGCCACATGTAATGGAGGAGAAGTTTTCTTGAACAGAGAGTAGGCTGAAACCAGAAGAAAAGGTGTAGGGAAAAAAATAGCAGCTGTCTGTGTGTGCCTTAGTGCAACCTCAGCTCAGAGCTTGCACCCCAGGGATCTTTACTGAGGGTGCACTTGGTTGGAGGCAAGTTCAGGGGTCTTAGCTTTCTTGACAGGTTTTTCTCCAACAAGTTTGGTCCCTTAAGTCTGGTGGGTCACTGTTCAATATAATGAATGGTATAATGGAATGTTTAATTACACTTCTGAAGAGATTATAAATTGCTGTTCTAACAAAAAGTCCTTGATAGCCTTCAAGGGTTCAACAGACCAAAATCAGGTACAGAATTTTGTTTACATTTGACTTTTCTGCAGAGAAGATGCATAGCTTTCCTCAGATTCAAAATCTTCTGGTGAACCAAAAGATAAAGAAGTCCACAACGTTTCTCACTGGGGGTACCACTGACATTTGGACAAGAAAGTCTGTCATTGCGTGCAAGATGTTTAGCATCTCTGGCCCATATCCCATTAAAATGCCTGTGATACCCCCAAGTTATTGTGACAATCAACCCTTCCTCCCACATTCCAAATGTCCACCCACAGTTGAGAACCCAGGTAAATCTGGGAGTCTAGCTACACTGAATGATCCTACATGTTTCTGGAAGAGGATAGCACTTTGCTTTTGACAGCTAATTTCCAGCAGCCTGTCTATTAAGGAATCTGAGATCCCACATTCATGGGCATGAAAAGTCCAGTTTTCTCACATGTGCTCTCAAGTATTCTGTCATGTTTTAATGGTTATAATGAAGGACTTAAAAGTAGTACTTTGGATACCAAATTTTATTGTGGGACTTTGGTAAATGCTACTGCAATAAATATACTATACCTTCTGGACGATTTCCAAATCTCCTTGACATCCCTGGGTTTCAAATCAACCCATCCTATTGGACATATTTTCTGATTTGAAATTAAAATGTTCACCACAAGATAAGGCAGGCAAATGGGCAACTCCTGGGAGATGCCCGATCATTAGTGTAGTTTCTGTACAGTTTTGTTCTATGATGATCATAAATTTATTACTTCTGAAAGGACAAACACACAGGTGACATGGTAGCCTGAAATAAATATCCTCAAGTTCTAATTAACAAAAGAAAGATCATTGAGTATGATTTTTACAGATTACAAATCACTTTCTTTTGCAACAACTTCTAGAACAGGTTTGCCAATCTCTTTTTTTATAGATGAAGAAAGTGAGGCTTCTAGCATCAAGTGACATGCCCAAGAGCACACAGTGCTTCTGAGCAGGATTCGGGATTTGATTCTGGTCTTATAACTTTAAATGCCATCCTCTAACTCTATACTGCCTCCCTACTGGCATTAAAACACTTTTAAAACAAGGAACACATCCTGCAACAACTTATCAGAAGGAAGGGCTGGATGTACAAATGAACCATGAACCATAACTGATTGCCTGTCTTTTTCTTCTTCTTCTTCCATGTTACCTGACTGTAGGGAAGCTCAGGAGGAGGTTGACACTTGCATGGTTTATGTAGCCCACAGCTTCACTCTTGAAATGCTATGACAATCTCATTTGAACTCCCTGACAACTGAGAAATTAAAAGCAGGCAGCGCCAACGCTGTTTTGCAACTTTGTGCTTTCTTAAATTAACCGGACTTCAAAAGTGCTGCCTTAGATTAGAAGCGGCTAATTGGATGAAGAGGTAACAGCCAGATGAATAATATTGTAAAAGCCCAGACCGAGTTAAAGAAGAGGAACGCACGGGAACAATTACTACAATAATGCTTTAATTACGAGGTGAAAGTGCTTCACTCTGTTCCCATCCGAGGACAAGTTGATGTGTCACAGCAGCCCATGGAAGTCTGCGGGCTGATAGTCCTTTTATTAAGGCAAGCTTGAACGCTAAAACTTTCTGGTGCCAAAGCCCTTCAGTGTTTTTTTTAATAAGGATTCGACGGCCCCTCGCAAATGTCTGAGCTGGGAGATCACCGTGGAAGAGCAGGGCTGAGTCCGTTCTTAATGATATAAAATAGCCAACCCTGTACCCTTGAAGCAAGTGGGGAGAGTGAGAGGAGCTGCTGACATTGACAATGAATCCAAACAGGAGTTGCACTAGCGGTGTCCACCACGTTGCCTCTTCCCCCGCCTAGCCTTGTGGGAGCTGTAGTTTTTGTGGGAGCAGCTCCCCCTGCGAGCCAGGAATGCCCCGCCCGGGTGGAACTACAGATCCCAGGCAGCGCTCGGCCGCCGGCCCCTCCCGCCCAAGTGCGAGTGTAAACTCCCCGCGCCGGGGCGGGCGGCCGCGCGCGGGCAAGCGGGCTGAGCTTGGCACTGCGCGGGGGCGCACGGCTCAGGGGACCCAGGCCCCGCCACCTTCCCTCCACCCCCGGGCTCTGTTCTCACTTTCGAACTGTGGAAGGACGAGAAGCGGGAACCATGCAGTCAGAATCGGGGATCGTGCCGGATTTCGAAGTCGGGGAGGAGTTTCACGAAGAGCCCAAAACCTATTACGAACTCAAAAGTCAACCCCTGAAGAGCAGGTGAGTGGTGACAGCTGGAGGGAGGCGCGGCTGGCGGCTGGGAGGGTCCCTCGCCTCCCATCCTGGGGCAAGGACAGCCAGTCGCCCGGGCTTTGGGACAAGGACCCGGTGCCCTTGCCTCGGGGCAGAGGGCGAACTGCCCCCCGCAGCTGGGGCCGCGCCATCCCGGCCCGTGCGCATCTTGGGGCTCAGTCCGAGCGCACTTCGGGGAGCGTCAAGGGTCGCCGGGGACGACGTGCCCAGACACTGGGACCCTCGACTAGGGATGCCGGCTGCTGAGACCGGGTGGGGGCTGGGGAGCGACCCGGCACGGAGGTGGGAGAGGAGGAGCGCCAGGCCGGGACGCTGCCCCGGTGGAATTGGGGGTGGGGATGGGGGGGAAGTTTCTAGTGAAAACCCTTTTCTGAAGATCCCCGCGGGCCGAGTGCTGGAAAGGGAGATTTTGAGATGGCTTGAGATGCGACGGTCGGGGGAAGTAATTAGCTTGTCCCCTCCCAGGACCCCTGCCACCTCTTGGAAGAACCCGCCGCTGGTGAGTTTTGCCTGGGCCCCGCCTCTCACCTACCAGGCGACTGCACTGAGCGCAGGAGGGGCTGGGGGCAGCAGGTGGGCGTGTCTCCTCGTCTAGCTTAAAGTCCCATTCAAATCCAGGCCTTCCCTGGAGGGCAAAAAGCCTCAGGCCTGGGGTTTACTGGGAATGCCCCCTGCCTGGCAGCAGCTCGCATTTAACTTGCTGTGACTTCAAAAACTTTTCAGGCTAGGAGTGAAGATACCCGGCTGGCCTGGCTTCTCACCACCTCAAATACCCACTTCCTTTGCGCCGCCCTCCTTTGCTAAGTCCATCTGTTTTCCTCTCTCTATGCTCCGTGGCCATTGAGAACCCCTTGGACTTCTCATTTCCAATGTTTACTAAGAGAGAGTATGCATAATTGAAGCTGTAAGAGCAGAGAAGGGTTTAAATCCACCCACCCATCCCCAATTATGAGATAAGACTGGAATGGAAGCTTTCAGCTGAGCTTCTGCACTCATCTCAAACCTCTGCTGCCCTGCGCCTCACTCTGGGTAGGGCCTGCGTGAATGGGCCTGTTGGGTAGACTGGGATGACCGTCAGAAGTCCCGGTAAGGAAGAAGGGAAACTACCTCAGGAGTGAGGAGGGATCATCTTCAGGTTTGGAGAGCACGTTCTGGTACTTTCTCTTCAGATGCTGAAGCAGCCTCTGTAGATGCTTACCAGAGATTGAAAGGAAACGTCCTATGAGTTAGAAGCATAAAACCAGCCTTTCGTTGGTGGTTTCTCTTCATAATGGCTGTTTTGTGTGTGAGCATCGATTGTGTGTGTTGGGGGCTGGGGGTTTTGAGTAATATTGTGTAAAGGGTATTGTTGGTTGTGCTCATTGGGGCTTTGTCTGCATCTGACTGAAGGGACCAGTGTTGTAGTGAGCAAGCTCTTCCTGCTTTTGCTTCTGTAAACGCTTACATGGCCAGAATGAGGGCGCGTGCGGGTGTGTGGGGAGTCCTAAAATAATGAATTAACTGGACTCTTTGGGACGTTTTTGATGATAGTTGATACAGAACATTAGATTAGTTTGAGAGTGAGGAAAACGCCATCTGGAAAAACACAAACGAGTGCCATGAAATTCATGGTGAAGGATTTGGGCCTGTTCTTTTTCGGAGTCTGCACAAATTTATGTGTAAGGGTGAGCTAAGGAAAATTGTGGGGACGTGGGAAGAAATGGCTTCACACGTTGAAGCTGGAAACAGGTGCAGGACAGAACCGGTATGGAGAGGAAGGCTAAATTAAAAAAGTTGTTGCAAAACTTGTATGTGGAGCAGACACATGCTATTTGAAATAAACCAGTGAAATAAAATCTGTGAATAAATATATGGGGTTGGCACAATCTCCCTATACTGTTTTCCACAGTTTTCTAATGTATTGTCATCGACATCTGTTGTGTGACTTTCAAAGGGCTACATGTTGTTCAAGGACCTTCTTACTGCTTTTTGTCTTAAATCTTTGCCAGGGCACCTCACTTCTTGTAAGTCTCAGTCAGAAAAAAAGTTGAAATTAAAACGTTAACGCTGCTGTAGCGGTTCTGTTTATCCGTTGTGTTCTCTGGATTGACTCTCCAGATTCCCCTTGGAGTTGAAAATGTCATGAACCTGCCCACTTCTCAACCAACTCCTCTGCTACCCCTCTGGCCCGCGCCACCGTCAGCCCTCTCCCAGATTATTGCAGTAATCTCTTAATTGGTTTCCTGCTTTCTACCCTCACCTGCCTTTAGTGGATTTTCAACACAGCAGCCACAGCGTTCCTGTTAAAACTGGATTTCAACCAGGGATAATTTTGCCTCCCAGGGAACATTTGGCAATGTCCGGAGACAGTTTTGGTTGTCACATCTGGGGAGACAGGTGCTCCTGGCCTCTGGCGGGTAGAGGCCAGGGATGCTGCTAACCATCCTACAATACACATTACACAGCCTTGCCCCTCTCCCCCCCAACAAAGAATTACTCAGCCCAAAATATTAGTAGTGCTGAGAGTAAGCAACCCTGTGTTAAAACATAAGTAAGATCTTTTCATTCTCTGTTCAAGAGCCTCCAGTGACTCCTCGTTCCTCTCAGAGTAAAATCAAAGTCCTTAAAATGGCACAGACAGTCTCTCTGGTCAGGGTCCGTGTCAGCTCTGACCTTGCTTCTCACTACCCTTCTCCGCTCTGTTCCCGGAGCACTCCAGGCCCTTTCATCTCAGGGGCTTTGTACATTGCATTTGCGTTCCCTCTGTCTGGAATGGCCTTTCCCCAGAGAGCCACAATGCTCACCCCCTCACCAGCTCCCTTTAAATGTCATTCCTGTCAGGCTACCTGACCACGCTATTTACAATTGCTGTCCCTCCAAACTCTCAATCTTGCTTGTGCTGCTTTATTATTTTTTAGCATACTTATATTTTAACCAACTGTTTAATTTTCTAGAATGTTGTGTTTATTGTGTGTTTCTTTCATTAGGATGCTAGCTCTGAGGGAGCAGGGATTTCTGTTACTTGTTCACTGCTGTATCCACAGAGCCTAGAACAGTTTGCAGCCTTGGCGCTATTGACGTTTTGGGCTGGATAATCCTTTGTTGTGGGGGGCTGTCATGTGCATTGTAGGATGTTCAGCCACATCCCTGGGCTCTCCCTTACTAGAGGTTGGTAGCACCCTTCCCCCAGTTGTCACAACCCAGAATGTCTCCAGATATTGCCAAATGTCTTGAGGGTAGTGGAGGTAATTGTCCCTGTTTCAGAACCACAGGCCTAGAACAATGCCTGGCAAAGAGAAGGGGCTCAATAAATATTTCTTATTTAAAGATGTTGTTGCTTTCTCCTAAGTAAACCCATCCAGGATAGCAGGTGTTGTTTAGTTTTTGTTTTTGCATTCAACATTGTATTCCTTTTACAATAGATATCCATTGGGGTATCTCCAAAGAGGGCTTTACATGCTCTTTATTTGGGCTAAGCTCAGAGATATTAAGTGTTTCAGAGGAACGACATGTTTCATTCCTAACCCAGACCTCCTGGCCTTTAGGGACGTGAAACTTCTGGATTTAGATTACGTGAACTCCGCTTTGGTCGAATTGATTAGCAAGGCTGTGTCCTGTGAAGACACACCATACGAGAAAAGGCGCAAAGGAAAAATTGTTTGTACTTTGGTTCCCCCAATGAGGGTTTTGAAATCTTTGTGTGATCTTCTGGAAATGAGTTCTGAGTGGTGGATGGCAGAGGAAAAGCGCTGAATATCAAGAGTGAACTCAGAATTTACATGTCGGCTCATTTCAGGGATACAAATGTGGAACTGTTGAATGAGCTCCTGGCAGCTAAGGAACTGTGTGCATCTTTTGGGCCCTAAAACAACATTTTAAAAGACAGTTGCAGGGGGCGGATATGGCTTAAATGGTTGGGCGTCCGTCTCCCATATGGAGGGACCTGGGTTCGATCCCTGGGACCTCCTGGTAAAATAAACAAACAAACACACAGTTGCTGGAGTGGATGTAGCTCAGTGGTTGAGCGCCTGCTTTCTATGTACGAGGTCCTGGGTTCAATCCCCAGTACCTCCTTTAAAAAAAAAAAAAAAAGTAAAACAGAGTAGCATCTTTAAGCTTCATGGTCCTTTTGCTTGTTTTTCTTAGTACTAAATTCTGTGGCTTTGTTGTTGCTAGTGCCCTTTTCCTGGACAGACTTCAGAATTAGTTTAATTTAATTGCAGTTTCTTCTAGTCTGACATTTTTTAGAGCTGTTTTAGAGAGATGTTATTTAACTTCCTGCAAATTAGAAATGGGAATAAAAATGAATGTTAGCTTTATAATGGCAAGACAGGATAGAGCAGTGGTTCCCAAATGCTGATTCATAGAGAGGTGTGGTGAAATTTTTACAGATTTGTGGTAAAATGAGAAAGATAAAGACTATCATGTTGTATACACACACTTACACATATTTGGGTGTAAGGCCACTTGCCATTTTTCAGATTTATCTAAGATTTCCCCCTCTTTGTTCATATTAAAAATGCCCTTTCTTTATGAAATGATACTCCATTCTTAGCAAAACAAAACTGTTAGTCTTATTTTGGTTTCTGAAAGTTTTCTTGATTTTTCTGGTCTGTTCACTCTGAGGTGATTAAGATAGAGATTAAGAGCAAGGTTCTGGCATTGCTCTGTGCCTGTAGGCTGGCTGGGAGAACTTTGGGAGGCTGGGTGGCCTCTAATTTCAGTTTCTTCTTTTGGCAAATGGGGTCGTAGAGGCATTAACTGTGATTGTGCCTGTGCCTATGCAGTAGTCTTAGCACAGTGCCAGGACCATAGTAAGTGCTCAGTAAATGTGAGTGGGTATTGTTGGTCTTGTTATTTTCATTGTTACCTAGCAATAAGTCCTGACATTTTGGAAAATATTTTCATTTGGTTGATGCTGACATTCTTCTCTAAGGCTAGTGTTGTTATGTAATAGTATTCCCTCAATTTTAATAAACTTTTTTTTACTTTCCTTCAAATGATATGTTTGGATTAATTTTTTTATAATTTATGTTTTTGATCCAACCTATAACAATTCCTTTATGTTGGTTAAAAACAGCAATTATGACATCAGTACATACATAAAAATTCATATTTGACACACATTTATTGAGTTCTAGTACATGCCAATTAATACCTATAATAACAACTAAAATTTATTGAGCACATATTGTGTTCCAGACTCTGTTCTTAGTGTTTTTTAGTTGTGTTAACTTGATCTTTGCAACACCTGCATGAAGTGATATTACTAATAAAAATAATGGTATTAATCATAATTTAAAAAACAGGTGACACAGTTAGTGTTTACTATGTGCCAAGTACTGTTCTAAGTATTTTACTTCTATATACTCATTTAATTCTCACTTCAGTCTCGAGGGTATGTACTTTTATTATTCTCTTTTTACAGTTAAGGAAACTGAGGTATAGCAAGGAGATGCGCCAGGATTTATACTGAGGGAGTCTGGCTCTAGCCCCATGCTCTTATCCACGAGTCTGTACTGCCGTGTAAAAGGCACTGTGCATGACTGTGGGAAATCCAAGGGTGCATCACACTGTACTGTCTTCCAGAACTTCCAGTGGGTGAGGGAAAGAGAACACTTGGATCCAGTTTATCATACAAGGCAGAGTGTGATCACTGTGGGGAATATGGACATCAGCAGTGGGAATTTAATAGAGGAAAGGTGGTTGGGAGGCAGTTTTGTGGAAGATGAGGGGTGTTTGAGTTTGGTCTTGAAAATTAAGTGATACTGCAAACATGTTTCTCTACAACATTCAATAAAATATTAGACACCTTGGAGGGCATAATCTTAGTTTAGACTGGGTGCAGGTGGAAGGTTTAGAGGGAGCCATGCTTTAGCACTGTGCATGCCTCACAGCCCCTCCCCGGGCCTTGTCGCTTAACCACTATGTCTGTGTTCCAGACAGCTTCTTGGAGCCTCAGTTTTGTTACCTGTAAAATGGGAGCAATAGAACCTTCCTCTTAGGGTTGGCAGATGTTTTAAACCTGAGATAAAATGTGTAAAACAGCTTAAGCACAGTGCCCCTAGACCATGTCTTCTTGCCTAGAATTTTTCCACAATAGCAGGTTTCCTTTTTCTCCTCATAGCAGTGACAAAAACATGTATAGATCATGTGTCTGAAGCAAAATAGACAAGATCGAGGTGCTTTAACCTGGCAGATGTTCCAATCTTATTATGTAAATCAGTTTTGTGGTATGATTAGATTGACAACTTGATTAAAGTGAGATTCTAAGTGTTGGTTTTGTGTGATATTGGAGATTTCCTTTTCCCGATTGCTGCTATTTATGGAATTTATTTAAATGTATGTGTGTGTGTGTTTAATTTCCTTTGAGCTCTGCAGTGCGGTTTGCACAGGCTGATGTTTATATCTGCTCCAGTTGTGCAAGAAGTGGAAAATATCCTTTTTTTAGAATAGGTCACATGTGCTTACTGTCAGGAATAGGACCTCAGTGTAGAAAAATGTATCTTGGGACAAATCAAAGTTACTAAATTTCTCCCTTCAACTGCTTTGTTTCAGAACTGGCAGTATTAGGATAAATAATAGGGAAAAAAATTCTTGGCTAATATTTGTTGTCATTATCAAGGACAGCAAGCAAGAGTTTCATTTGTTTTGTATGAGTGTTTTGTGTGTGTATGCTTTAAGTATAAAATGTACTTTGCTTTTAGGTTTGTCTAATCAAAGTAAATTATAAATATATGTTGGACCAAACTCCAAATATGCATTATTTGCAGAAAATAATCAAGAAGATGGGTCAAAGACATTAAATGCAATCACCACAGGCTATTGATATAGTAAAGGCTAGTTTGCAGTTTATAATGAGGTTTTTGTGAGTCCAGTGAACCTTGTGTACTCGGAACACAAGGAATTCTATCAAGACATCAAATCTGCATCTTTAGTGAGACAGATGAGGGCAAGGAGACCTGTAAGCAGGTCCTAGATCTCTGTTGAAATCTCCACATCCTCCTCCAGCTTCTATTCCCGAGGAATCTGGAAGGAGGACCAGCTTGATGCGTCAATGATGTGTCCACTTTTCTAGTTGGCTCTTAAACATGCCTTAATTTTTCTTCCCTTTCTGAGGCCTTGCGTGCATGCTGTGAAGAATAAAGAAGTACACCGGGCTTTGGATTGTTCAAATGAGACATCTGCACTGACACAGAATGATGAGGCTCCAAGCTCCAGTGGCCAACATTTCTGGGGGCTTCCCATGCCTTGGGCACTGTGCTAGGTGTGTTCCAGCTGGCATCTCATTGACTGTTTTCCATCTGAGCCAGAAGTTGACTCAGAGTAGGCAGAAAGGGTTGCAGTACTTTGCGGGAGTGGGGAAATGGTGAGATAAAGACACAGGGAAGTAAGTGGAACCTCATTATCACATGGACCCCTAATGTTCCCTCCAAGGCACTTCTAAAACTTCCCTCAATCACTTTAAGCAGAGTCAGTATAACTTTGGGGTCAGAAGGCCTAGGATTTACTTGCTTTTATTTTCCTTCCTTTCCTCCATTCCCTCCCTTTTTTCCCCTCCTTCCCACAAATATATATTAAGCACCTGTAGTGTGTCAGGCTCTGTGCTGGCTGTGAGGAATCAAATGTAACCAGAGAGGCAAGGTCCCTGCCTGCATGGTGCTTACATTTTAGAGGTGGGGAGACAGCTAAAAAAGAACCAAATAAATGAACAAGATAATTTTCGGTAAATGTCATGAAAGCAAAACTTGGTGCTTATATCTTGATAATGCTTATTGATAGGAGGAGGGGGCTGATGACATACTTGGGTCATGGTATGGTTTCATGTACCAACTGAAATTATTTTTGTCAATTAACAGCTGCTGAGCTCCTTCAGCTAATATACTGCATTTAGTTCATATTACAGCATGCAGTACAGATCACACCAGGCCATGGCTGTCTTGCAGAGAACAATTTTATTGTAGTGATTAATGTGGTATGGAGGAAGTGAGGAAGTGATTTTGAGGTAAGACCTGAACGTCCAATGTGAAGGTGCAAATCTCGGTGCTGCCATTCACTATCTGTGTGACTTTGGACAAGTTACCCAACGTTTCTAAACTTCAGTCCCCTTTTCTGTAAAATGCGGCACTAACTACCCTGCAAGGCTGCTATAAAGATAAAAGGTAATGTATGTAAAGCAGCAAACATATAGGTGTGATGCTTAGTAGCTACTCAGGAAGAGAGACAGTACTGGCTTAAGGTAACAAAGGAATAATAAGGAAAGAAATACAGACATTGAACTTCCTTATGAGTTATTAACTTCATCTTAAGAGTTTTTCTGATTTTGAGTCAGATTTATGCTTGTGTTATAAACCTAACCCTGGATTAATAGTGGAGATGGGTTTTGTTATTTTTTTTATCTTTCTCTCCCTCTAGGATCATCTTACTTAGTGTTGGCCCCTTGTCCTTCCCACTGTTGTATGGAGAACATTCATGTTTGAGCATGCTTCCCTTATGTTTAGCCTGGGAATAATAGTTTTTCACTGGATTTTTGAATGGCTTTTTTGTTGTTGTTGTTGTAAAGAAGGGTGAAAAAGTGAAGCCTAAGATTCATTTAGGAAAATACACACTCACACCACAAACAAATAACCAGCGTAGAACTCCTGACTCTCAGTCCTGTGTTTCAGCCATTAGGTCACACTTCCGGTCTACCCTGATGTGAAAATGTCAGCATGGGTGCAGAAATGAAAAAGAAGAAGCCACTTCTCCCACGCACCACCTCACGCTTTCACCAACCTTGACCTCCATGGGCAATGGTGTGTTTTTAATTCAACCACTTTAAAAAAACCTTCAAAACATTCGGATTTCAGTAGCTGAGTTCTTTGATTTGAGTAACCATGGAATAGTAACTTTCAAAAGGAAAAATCCTGGGTTGTGTGAGAACAAATATTTTAAATCCAAATGCAATGAGTTACAGTTCTGTGGAGGGCGCTGGTAGAGTACAGTCCTACAAGAAAATGTGGGTTATTGAGCAATTTTAGGAAGGCTTCTGTGGCCTTCCCTCTTCCCCTCCCCGCCCTACCCCAAAGTGGGAATAACTTGCTTAATCATTCACACAGTCGTCTATTTTTCCATGAAATGAAGGGCCACTTCTGAAAAGTGGTTGCCCCCACTGTTAGGAGGATGGATAGCTTGTTTGTAGTACAGTTTTTCCTTCTGCAAAGCTTTACTTTTGTCTCACTGGACGATCCGGGGCAAAGAGGATTCATTTAGTCTAGTCTGTGGTCATGTGTGAAACTGAAATGATAAACAGATAGGAATGCTATATTTCTTTTGGTACCTTTACTGCAAAATGTTCTTAAATACTAACTGGTTCTAAGAAGCAGATTTTTCAAAACATGCATTTTAAATTTTTTAAGATTTGAAACTTGATGAAATGAAAATCACGTGGAAATCTCAAAGATGATTTCCCCGTTTAATTCAAGACCTAGCACAATCTAGTAAATTCTATCAGAGGACCTCAATGTGATGTGTCCTCTCACTTGTGGTCTGACCCAAACTGGTGAAAATAGTGCTTTAAAATTGAGTACAACTTACAAGTTTAGAAAATAGATAAGTAGAGTTGGTGTCCTGTAAGCTTGAAATTATTTCAAAATAAAAGGTTTAGGAGCAAAAGTAAATACAAAACCCATACAGAGAACTCCAGATACCCTCCCCCAGATACCCAGATCACCAACTTTAACATTTTGCCACATTTGCTGTATCATTCTATCTATATTTAAATCTATCTTCTCTCTCTCTATCTATCTATCTATCTATCTATCTATCTATCATCTATCTATCTATTATCATTTATCTGTACGTCTCTGTTTTCTAAGCATTTGAGAATAGGGTGCATACATCATACTCCTTGAACACAGTATTTCCTTGTAATTTCCTAAGAATAAGGATATTCACTTATGTAATTACCTTAAGTACAGTTATCAAGTACAAGAAACTTAGCATTGATATTAAGCTTACAGTCTATATTCCAACTTTTTCATATGTCCCAATAATATCCTTTAGAGCCTTTTTTCCTCCATTTAAAAATCCAGTCCAGCATGATGTATTGCATTTAATTGTCATTGTCTCTTTAGTTGTTCTTTTTTTTAAAATTGTGGAAACATACATACAACATAAACTTTCTCATCTCAGCACTCCCAAGCATACTATTCAGCAGGGTTAATCACATTCACAGTGTTGCAGTACCCTCACCACCATCCATTACCAGAAGGTTTTTGTATTAGTTTTGCAATTGTCTTTTAAGTTGGAAATCATTTCAAATTAAAAGTTAATGACAAAAAGAAAAAAAAAGAGATTCGGGTTATCGGGCTGGGACGGCGTGGGTTGGGGAGTGACTGCTAATGGGTACAAGGTTTCTTTTTTGGTGTTGAAAATGTTCTAAACTTAGATTATTGGGATGGTTGCACAACTCTGTAAATATACTAAAACTCAGCGATTTGTACACTTTAGATGGGTGAACATTATAGTCTGTAAATTATAAGTAAAGCCATTAAAGTATGAAAAAATTGAGTTCGTGAACAGACACACAGAGTCAGTGGTCAACTTGTAACAATCTCCTCTGCATCAAAGGGCTGGGTATATTTTTGTTTTCATTTTTTTTTTTTTTGCATTTGAAGCTTTTCAGCAAAAGGTGGCAAGGTATTATTTCACTGTCAGCTTTGCTCTGTTGTATTACTGAGCCTGCATTAACTGCACAATCTAAATTTAGAACATTGGCAGCCAATAGAATGCTTTGCAACTAATTTATAATGCTTTTGGCAGAGAATGACTAAGAACAAACATTAAAATAGCATTGACCAGCTAGGGTCATTTATTTTCAAAGGAAGAGGGTGACACTAACTATGCATTCTTGAGAATTCTATTTATTTATTTTTAAAGGAAGAGTCTCCAGTTGCTTATGTGAAACAATCCCTCATAATATAAGCAGGTGGCATGATTCCTGGTGACATTCCTGATAAAAGTTTGTCTATTTGCTGGCAGAAGCATGTTTGCAGAATAACATGTAAGAGTTTGACCACTGGCTTATGATGCATTGGATAATTGGTGTGTAGATTTTTTGGAACCACACTTTGCATCATCTTATGGTCATTCTTCCATCTGTCTCTGGGTAGATAAATACTAATAGTATTTTATCTAGATAAATGCTAGATGGGTAAATGCTAAATGATGGGATCTTGGAATGTAAGACTGATTGCATATGGAAGCTCTAAATCTTTGTTGATTCAGAAATGAACAGGTAGATTTGATGGTACTTGCTTGGCCAATCTCAGTCACTAAGATGCATGATTTAATGGCAGGCAGCTGAATGGGAAGAACAATTAATTGAGGCTTGTTTTTGGAGTCAGTGATACTATACATCATCTGTTGGCATAAGGAAAACCCCTCTCTAG
The DNA here is from genome assembly GCA_029593785.1 of Cabassous unicinctus. Lineage (NCBI taxonomy): Eukaryota > Metazoa > Chordata > Mammalia > Cingulata > Chlamyphoridae > Cabassous > Cabassous unicinctus. The sequence continues at coordinate 12,797 of JAQZBX010026475.1, read as the reverse complement.
TATACCCCTCTCTCATTCGTGTGTTCATATACCTGACACTTTTCTAATCCGTGCTTACTGGCAGCGAAATTCCCTTTCCATAAATACTGCTTCTAGCGGACACTTTTATTCTGCCTGCCCATAATGTCTTTTCCAAATTTCTTATGACAGCCCCTTCCCACAGACTCAGTTCATATGAAAACCACTTTTTGGCTCTAAGAGTGGAGAATTTGATATGGTTCTGGCCACATTTCTTTATCACAGGGATTGGTTTGGGTGAGAAGGATTTGCTTGGATGCTACCAGAAAGAGATTCTCCCTTTATTTTCATTGGATTTGAATTTGTGAAAATGTGGTACTTGAGAAAAAAGCCATCCCTTAGAGGGCAGAGAAAAACCCATCCTTATATTAGGGTAACGTTAGCTGCTGTAATAAAGTAGCATGTAATAGACCTATATGTAAAAGTTCTTTCTCCATTTGGCAAATCCAGAATCCAGGCTCCTTCCATCTTCTCACTTTGCCATTGGATATGGCCCTAACAGTCTTTTGCTTCCTGTGGTGGGTAGGGAGAGAAACACAGGAGTAGGCATATGTAAGATCCCAAAGTGATACACACCACTTTTGCTCCAATTCCACTGGCAAGGACTGTTCTCATCTCATCTACATCTGAATGCAGGGCTGGGAAATACAGACCTCAGCTGGGCAGCAACAGCTCTGTGCTATTAAAGAGAACACGTTTTTGATGGGTAGTTTGACCATCTTTACTTTGGTCCTGGTAGCAATTTTTTTGCCTCTGGACCAAGCCATGCCTATTCTTGGTAGGCCTAGTTAGGCCTATCCTTGGATTTTTCTGTTATTTAACCAATAAATCCCTTTTCTGATTAAACATGGTTAAGTTGGAATTTCTGCTACCTGAAAGGGGACTGGCTAAGCTTATACATTGCCTGTATCCCACCTCTATGGAATGCTTGCCTGTTCCAGGTTCATTGAGCAAAATCACCACCTTTTCTCACACCACCACCACCACCACCTTAATGTTTTGGTTTTCAAAGTGTGTCCCCAGATCGCTTAGGAACTTGTTAGAAATGCATGTTCTCAGACCCCACCCTAGATTACTGAATCAGAAACCGTGGGGGTGGGCCCAGCAATCTCTGTTATCAGAAGCCCTCTAGGGGATGCTGGTGCACACTCAAGTTTGAGAACCACTGCCCTATTATTTTACCATAAATCCTTTGTCTCCATATCAAATTCTTACTTGTCTTGCTGCTTTTGAATGAAAAATTCTCCCGGATAAGAACACATTTAGTAATAAATGGAGTGCTGTTTGTTGTTGTCAGGCCAGAAATGATCATTGATAATAATTACTCATTGGTTAAAAAAAAGAAGAAAAAGCTCCCTCTAGAAAGTTATCGGATCTACATTAGTAAAATTAGGTAGAATTCCTTGTTGTCTAAATGTATCAATGACTTGGAGTTAACATACTTATAGGTTAACCTATCTATAAACAGCCCTGTCCCAAATCTCAAAAAGAAATATAGACTCTAAAGCTGTGAAACTTGAAGCATACTCTCGTCATTTGACTGAAACATTTGGTTGGGAAACAGGGTGATGGTGGTTTTGAGCATGCTCACATGACCAAATTGTTTTTCACAAAACCTCTGCTGAATAAAATTTGAAATACGACTGTCAGCCTGTTTTCCTGTCTTAATGAATTCCAGATAGTTTGTAGAGTTTGGGAGCTTCCAAAACAGAGGGGTGGAATGATGGCGAGCAGCCAGCATCTGTTTGGTCAAATGTAAGGATGTCCTCACACAGCAAAGTTGTGATGCCTTCTCTCCTATTCCCTTTGTTTTGGATCTTACGAAGCTGTTCACTTCTCAGATAGAGGAGTAGAGACTGCGAGAGGGCAAGGCATTGTATCCACAGATAAAGCCCATAGAAAATTGCTGGACTCTTCATTTACTAGGAAATTCAACCTTACCTTTGTGTTTAATCCATTTAGACACAAGCATTTTTTTTTCCTTCTATTGTTGCATACCGTTCTTCTCCAGAGAAGAAAATGTCCTGATTAGTTCTTACTGTAAACTGGTTAAGAGCTCCTTAAATAAGTCAAATTCTGGCTTTAACCTTAGAGTAAAACACATTTTAATTTAAATTCCAACTTGGCCACTTACTAGAATATTTTTAGGCAAGTTTTTCTTGTCATCTCTGTCCCAACATTGATAAAATGGGATTGTGCATAATAATGTCTAAATTTTAGTGCGATCATGAGGATTATAAGAAATGCGTGGAAAAAGTGCTCGGTCCAAAGCCTGGCTCATAGTCATTGTCCAATAAGTGGTCCCATCTGTGGCTATCTCTGTGCCCACAGCATCAGCAAATTTTTTGACTAATTTTATTTCTGCATCCCATAATAGAAAGTGATTTAAAGACAACCAGAATGAAAAGAAGGGGGTCTGTAGAAGAGAAGGGGAACCTACATATTCCCCAAGTTGGATAATCAGCATCAGGGTCCTTGAGTTGATACGGGTCACTAAATAGAGGTGAACTGTGGGTTGCCTGACAGGGAAGTGTATAAGGATGGCGTGTGCTATTTACATGTAAGGTGTTAATTTTGTTGCCAGAACAGTCTTTGTCTTTATCAACATGTTTCCTTTCATCATAATTATAGACTATAGCTAGGTGGAGGAAAAAATAATAAGATGTACTAATTGGGATTGCAAAACACCACGGCCATGCGGCAGCTCACCTCCACTACTGTCTCAACACGAGTATCTGGAATTCCTAACTGTCATGTTTCAGCATTGCCTATAAGTTGCTGCTTTATCTTTTCACATTTAATGTGACAGCCTCTCTTTATAGTTATCTTTATCTGACACAAGCTGAATTGCTCTGTAATCTTGAAGCTCAAAATCTTCCTATCTTTCACTCTTGTAGGATTTTTTCCCTTGTAGTGGTAATGTACAGCTGTGTTTGTGATTAGAACATCAGTTGAAAAAAATTTTTTTCCCATACCGATACTGTAGCTTGCTTTTCTAAATCATCACAGAGTTTCTCCCTGAAAACCCATGCTAAACTGGCCACCAGAAAGCAGAAAGAGATTTACCTGGATAGTAACCATCTTTTTCAGGAGAAAAAGTCTCATTATATTGGATGTGTATGTGGATGCCCTCATCAGTTTCATTATATTGGATGTGTGTGTGGATGCCCTCATCAGTTACAGATTGAACATGTTACACTCATCACAAGGATGCCTTTCTCACTGGATTGCTGGGAAGATTTAGTGTAGTAGTGAGAGTGTTTTACCTGTAGTAAAGGTGCAGTAGATGTCAGCTGCTGCTGCTGCTCTTGAGTTTACTGCTCCCGTGATGCCCAGTCTCTGCCTACCACTGTACTTCTGTACTGCTGCTGGTTCATCACCGTTGGAACTTGGGGGTTTAAATGAGAATTGAAGGGAAGCGGGTGTGGCTCAATCGATAGAGCTCCCGTTAACCATATGGGAGGCCCCGGGTTCGCTTCCCGGGGCCTCCTTGTGAGGGCAGGCCGGCCTGCGTGGCGTGGTGGGCTGATGCAGCAAGACCTCACAGCAAGGGGGAGATAAGCAGACACAGAAAAAACACACAGCAAATGGACACAGCAAACACAAGCAGCAAGGGGGCGATAAATAAATAAATAAATCTTAAAAAAAAAAAAAGAAAAGAAAATTGAAGAAGTGGCTAATAACCCCAGAGACATTTCTCTGTGCTGCTTCAGGCAGGTGTTGTTGACTCTCCCATTGCTTTATCACTGTTAAGTAAAAAGTAACATTTGATTCTCTATAGCTTAAAGAAAACCCTACCATATGGTCGATTCTCAAATGCTTGGGATAGATGCAGTAAGTTTTCCAACCTATACTAGTGGTCTCTTGTAGCTTAGGAATCTTCCAGACCAATTCCCCCAGTTATCAGCTATTGTGTGATAGGAATAGAAGCTAATTTAATTACAAATGAATGGAATGCATCTTCCACCAGAATCCATCCATCCATCCATCCATCCATCCGGTTCACAAGATAACATTTTTCAGAGTATTTTCAGCCTTTCTCTGGTATTGTCATCAGAAATTGAAATTTTGATTCTGAGTTAAACAGATCCTATCCTGAGTTTTATAAGGAAATGGAAAATGAAAGTTGTTTTCTTTCCATGTGGTTGAAACAAACAAAGGCCCTGAAGGAATACAGTTAGGTGTTTTAGGTATGAGAGCTAATGTGTTCAAAGGAGTAGTGAGCACAGGAGAGAATGAAGCTTGAAAATGGATGTGAAAAATGGACCTGTCTGATGGGCTTCTGAGGCCTGCATTTAAGTAGGACAGCAGGCTGGAATTGAGAGGTAAGGTGCTCCAACCTGTGGGAAGAGCCAGCCATCAGAGATAGAAAAGGCAATTTTGGAAGTTCTCAGTGTAGATTTATTTTTGGTATCTAAACAGGAGGACAGGAATGAATTTGACTCTTTTACTCTTACATTCTCAGAGTCATCGTTTGGAAATTATTTGCAGGCGCTGTGGGCAAATTTTCACTGCCCTGTGAGATAAAATGATACTCTGAATACTTTTTGAGCTTACTGTGGCATCAGGAGATAGTGGTGAGCAAAAAAGGTCAAACTTGAACCACCATGGCCTTTGGCAGATGGGTGGCTGCTGAGTGATACTTGGAACCCAGGTCAGATCATCCAGGCCCAGTGGAGTTCTCTCTGGGGAAGGGAAAGAGCCCACTTGGTAGTCTCATAAATTACTCTGGGAAGGAAATATATTTAATCTGGCAGTCACCAAAAACAGCCTTTAGCTGTCCTTACTTTTGAAAAAATGTGTATTTTAAGAAATCAAAGAAATCAAGCATCTACTATCTATAAATACGCCTGTAGGTAGTAATTATTTTGTTGTCTGGTCAGTCTCCACTTGAATGACCCCACGGGAACTGTGACTTTGTTAGGTCATTGGGCATTTCCAGGCTAGTGAGTACCCAATAAATATTTGTTGAGTGAAGAATGACCAAAATGGATGAAGTGTTTCTGATATGCTAGGAGGGGTCAGTAACTTTTGGACACTCTGTTAAACCCTTTCAGGAAAGTATGTAAGCAAGTACATACTTTCCTTTTATTATTATAAAATATTATTATTATTTTGATCTTTCCTTTTATTATCTTTGGGTCCTTCATTAATTTTTCCTGAGCTTTCGTTTTCTCACCTCTAAAATGGGGCTAAATAGTACTTGCTTCTTGGGATAGCTGTGAGGATTATAGAAGAAAATGTATAAAATGCTGCCACATGTAAATCCTCAGTGCATTAAATTAGCAGGGGCAATTAGATTAAATATTAAGACTTGTTTTCTTGCATCTTGTCTTTCTCTAACAATTACTTCTCTGAGATAAAAAGCTCACTGGGGAAAACGTTTTAAAACAGGTCTGTCCAGAGGTAGTTGTGGGTTACATGTGAAGCCCTGCTAATCAATCTTTCCCAGGGGTATGATCATCCATTTTTGCCGTCTGTTTGCCAATAAGCATGGCTCATTACTTCCAGATCTTTAAAGTTGACCAGTTCATTGTTCAGATGTTACTCTTTATTTTGATATAATTTCTCTTGTTCTTTAGGAAGGTGCAGTATGAAAGTGGTGATCTACCTAGAGAAATGATGGGGCAGTTGCTAAAGAGTCCAGCAGAAAGCAGAGATTTTAACAAAACCAAATCAAGCCCAGCTTACTCAGGGCCTATGGGGTAGAGGTGATGGTTTGACATCTCAGTGTATTGGGAATTAGCATATTATAATTATCCACATAGTCATTAGAATAAACATGAACTAAGTACTTGCTGGGCGTGCTTGGGATTCTTTTAGGTGGGAGGGAGAAAAGAATTGTTTTCAAGAGGTCCTATAGTTTTGAGTTACAGAGCAGATAGATCACAGTTAATAAAAACAAAGAAAGCAAACAGCAGTAATAACAACAACGACATTTCGTATTTTTAAACATTTCAGATGTTTTATTTAATGCTAGTATGAGGTAGGTGAGGATCTTATTTTATAGTTAAAGAAACTGAGGGTTGGTGCTCTTAAGTCAGTTGCCTAAAGGCACTCAAATGAGGGCGGAGTCCAGACTCAAACGGAGGGCTGTTTGACTTCGAAGCCCACCTTTGTATCTTTTGTGCTGTAGTGGGTCCTGTGCCGGTTGGGGCTGGAAGGGGAAGACAGGCCAGGAAGCTGTCAGGGGCACAATCTCTTGTTGATTTTGGAGTGGAAAGAGGTGTAGGTTTCTGGTGAAGCAAAGACCAGAGACTCAGGGTGTGGTTGAGATGCTCACAGCATGCTTGACTGCCTAGTCTTTTGTTTTCAAAGCTGTTTCTGAAGAAGGGAAGGAGGTAGAGGCTGTGAAGGCTCCAATAAAGGTAGCAAAAGATGGGATGGTGGATTTACCCTTGGGGGTTGTGTAATCATTCACTATGGTGTGGTATGTAAGCTTTGGATTTTCCTCAGTCCTTATTGAAGATCTCTACCTGTTGTGATTTGGTAACCTCAAAAAGTCCTCCCTCCATACCCAGCCTTCTGTTTTACCACCAAACATGCAGCTCCTATCATCTTGATAGTTTTCACTCATCTCTCTCTTTTCCCCTCACTTGATTTGTTAATTGCTTTTCTTATATGTCTTCATGAAGTCGTAGACAGTCTCTTCATTCTGGGCTGTTTATCTTTGACATGCCAGAGATCTTGAAACATCATAATGTTGTGTAATGGACAAAGCTTCTGCCCTGACTTGTGGGTGTTAAGAGCATTAGTCATTGCAAAGTATTGAGTGAAATATTTTCAATAAAAGGATATAATGATCTAATAGAGAGGAAGAAGTTATGAAAATCCTACTTGTTGGCTTTAGTGGTGAGCCTTATACTTAGTGGGGTCCATCTGTGATGGGAAAGAGTTCGCAGAAGAAATGTAAAAGCATTCTTACTCCTCATTACTAGGAGAGGAGAAGGATCAACGATTTTTAAAAAGCACTTAATTCTTATACATACCAAGAAAAATGTAAAGCATGCATGTTTTTCAAGGATTCCACTGCCATTTATTTTATAGCGTGTATCTTTACTGCCATAAAGGTTGGTGTTTTCTGTGAGATATTATGGATAGACTCCTGGAGTGTGTCTTGATTGGAAAGCCCTCAGCCTTGGAATGGTATCTTTTTGGCAGACCATTAGGGTGCCCTTTGCAACACCATCTGGAGAGCCAGGGCTTTCCTGAGCAAACGAAGTAGGCCTTTACCTTGTGGAGTTGATTTTATGAAGCGTTTGGTCAGCATTAGTCATTGTGTGTCCATGAGCCTGCTGCCCTGGTTTATCTCTTCAGACAGCTTCCCATGGCAGAAGATTGAATCCTCGTCTCTCTAAGTCTGTGGACATCTAGAGATGGTAGAGGTATGTTGGTTTGCTTCTCGCTGGGAAGTGCATACTGGTCTTCTGGGAATATTGTCTGGATGAGGGTCTGTAATCAGCTTAACAGGATGATGCGCCGTCTCATTTCCTGAAATTGGAGGTTTAAACTGGAGACCTGTACCTTCACCTTGCCAGCAGTCATCAGCCCTTCTGGTAAAAAACTTACGAGCTAAATACCTTTTTTCCCTAAAGCAGTTACAAACCAGGAAGTTGCTTTAATGTCAGAATAGAGGGCATAGACAGTGTCTATGGCCACTTTAACAATTTCTCAACAGGCTGAATATTTTCAAAGAAAGTCCAAGTTAAAATTTATCCTTAATGGGAATAATTTTCTTTTCTAATACAGTATCTTAAACAAATTGGTAATTATTTTCATGTTCAAGTTAAAAGTTTATGACATTTTGAGGGTTGAAAGGTAGAGAGGAGGTGTATTTTCAGTGGTTTTCCTTGCTGATATTTCTAGAAGGGTTATTGATCTCTAGTCCTCTTGTGTAATGTGTTGAATTTATTTGCTATAATTATTAATTGAATCTATAGATAAGGAGGTGGTTTTGAATGGGAGCCAAGTAACCTGTTGATGTAAAGTCTATTTTACCTTTTATGATGATCATCATTAGCACCTCCTTCCTTGTTGGCTGAATTCCCTGTCATTTTAAGTAGGCAACAATTACTGGTTCACCAAAGAAGCTTCTGCCAAGGATCCTATTAATTATCACTCTATCTCTAATTTAGCCTTCTAGTGTTGAGAGGAGGTGCATTTAGTAAGCGTGTGGCAGAGCAGCTGCAATCGCATCTTCATAATATTCTTTCTGAGCCGGCTCAGTGGACTCAATGTTCAGCCAAAGGGCCAACATGGCCCTGGTGAGTGATTTCAGCTCTTACTATATGTTGTTTGGTTGGTCAGGGTTGGTGTGCTTTTCTTCTCCTTTTGGCTCTGACCTGAGAAAAATTTAATAGTTGGCACTTATGCTGGGAATTCAGCCCTATTCCTTGTCCATCTCTGAACTTAACTGAGACACCTCGAAAATACTTCAAAGGTTTTCCCACGTGCTGTTTTTTTCTGTCTTTGGAAAGGAGATCATGGAATTAATTGTGCCTGTCTTAAAGAAGGTAATATAAATAATAACCAAAGTAACTCAGTTTATAGATTCTTGCATAACATATATTTTATTAAGTGTGATATTCTTAATATATTATTGAATCTTTAGTCTCTTGGTTCTTGTCATTCATAAATGGCTAGTTTGTTTCAGTAAACATTTTTTTCAGAAGTTCCACTGGATCATTTGATTAGGTTTGGAGTGCTTATGCTTCCTTTTCCACTTTTTATGTTATTTTTGGCATTGTTGGTGTTTGAAACCGTTGAAGAGATTCGTTGCAAAGTGAATGAATTTTCCATGTTTTCAAATGTGTTTTCCAGTTGCCCCCACATTTTGTTTGCTCTCTTAGATGATTCTGCAGTTTTAGTTCTGTCATTCTTGCCCCTATATTTCTTTTGCCCTCTTAGATGATTCTGCAGTCATAGTTCTGTCATTCTTGTTGGCTCAAATATAAATGCTGATGTCACTGAATTTCTTAAATTACAGCTGGTGGGGATTAACAGAAATTGTAAAAGAATACCACTTCCTCTTTTTGCTATTTTCTTGACTAATTATTGTCTTTTCAAGTCTTGTAGGAGCTTGGGGATTTGGAAATAAGTTCTCTGTCTTGAGGTTCAAACAGCAATTTTCCTTTTCCTTTTTATGTTATTCTTCAATAATAATTTAGTGTTTAGAATGTTACTTTTATGTGCCCTTTAATAACCCCAGACAGACTTTTCTTATTCAAGACTTTGCACTTTGGACAGTCTTCTACCCCCGGTGAAGGCTTTTGAATACTTCCCTTAAGTAACTTTCCTTATATAGAATATTTTGACTCAACAGTCTTTTGCCAAACTCCAGGCTGTGACTGGTATTGGGTAAAGCGTTCTGATTCATTTGTTTTTTCCAAAGCCTTTTGTTCTTTAAGGGATCCTTAGCTCTGTCCCCATTGTTGTTGTTTAGAATCAGTGTTATTTGTGACAGCTTGTCTGCTTGACCCTCTTACACATTTATTTTCTGGCTTTCCAGTCCTTATTCTAGCAGCTGGAGTCAGGGCCCTAGGTGTTCTTGTCACTTGCTTTGTGGTTTGAGTGATGGCTACGTGAACCTTGTCCTGGGAGTTCTGTGGGCTTCTGGGCACACATCGGACGACCACCTGGAAGTACGCGTAAAGGGTGGCACAGCACCGCATGGTGGTATCATCAAATCGCTCCTGTTGAAACGGAAACAGAGAGGGTTCAGCATTTGCGCTCTCCTCTGGTGGTGTTTTTGCTTATTTTGTGTATTTGAAAAGGCAGCCGTATGCAAACTGCTGACTTACTATTTTCCCTGGAATGAAAACCATTTGGATTATTTTGATGAGTTGTAGCTAAGATTTGTTTGTTCATGGTATTAGTTTTGTTTTCTGGTGTCCTGTTTAGAATAAGACCAGAATGTGTCTTTTTACTTTATGGAAATAAGTACATCATGATTCTACAAACCATCATGGATTTGAAAAATCAAATGTTTAGTCCAGAGTCAAAATAGAAACTCGTTAGTGAAAATCATAGGGTCATGAATATTTCCATTTAGGGTTAATTACTCTGGGTCAGTTTTGAGTGTTGAATTATTTAAGAGTTCAGTGGAGTCCTTTTCCTGGTTAATTTCCCCACTGATTCATTTCCCTAATTTTTAAAGAAAAAAAAAGATTAAACAGAAGAACTGCAAACCAAAATCGTATGTACAAAAATATCCAACGTGAGATGGCTACTGGTTATTGTCTGTTGTCTTTGATGATAGAGTGGTTTTAGTGTAACTTTCCGTGGTAAAGTTTGGATTAGGAATAAAAATAGAATTTCCCTACTGTAAAAACTATTAAACACTGGTTTGAGTTTCTGAAAGTTGATTGTTCAATCTCTGGAAAATTTGTACTGTAGAATCTCTGTACACTTAGCCAACAGCTCTTTCTAACACTGCACTGATAAATTCTTTGAATTGAGATTTCAGAATGGCATAACTATCTGAAAAAAATGTTTCAAATGTTACCATGGAGTTTTTGGTTAAACGTGAATTTTTAAAAGTTTGGGTATATAGAGAAAGGAAAGAAAAGAATCACTATGATTTGGTTGGAATTTTGGGTATGAGATTTTTTTTTTTGAGGTTTTAGTATTTATCTAGAATCTGACTTAGTAAATATAAGAAAATGGGAGCTTAATAACAAGGGGAGGTAGGAATTAGAGACATTATTGGATAATAGCAGGTGCTATTGATAAGGCATTTAATAAACTGTAAATTTCACTAAACTGTTGACCATGACTCTTTTTGCACATAGTGCCATACTGGACCTAGTACTTACTCAATAAATATTGAATAAATGAATGAATGAATGATGAATGAATGAATATATCATGAAGCCCCTTTCCAGAACCAGCTGTGCCACTAACTAATGGTGTGACTCTGCGCAAACCGTTTATAAGGACTTTGTTTCCCCTTACGGACACTGAAGGGGAAGGACTAGATCAGGGGTGACTGTGTGTTCTTAGCTGTTCCTTCCCTCTGCCGCACTGTGGGAGACGTTGCAGTTACCTTGCTTTTTCCCAGGAACTTCGGAGGAGCCTCAGGGTCCTTCTGATTTCAATGTACCAGGCTTCCGCTACTCACTGTAGACACAATAGATGAAACTGAGTTGCGATCTCAGATGTACCTTTCTCTGAGGTCCCTTACTCAGATTCCTCAATTTTGGGTCATTTTGTTTTTGATATTCTAACGCCTGATTACAAGTAGGCAAAAAACTATGAAGTTTCTTGGTAGCAGGTGTTCACTTAAACAACAGCAAGAACAGCACACACTGTTGTCCCCCCATTCAAGAATTTTTCTGGTAGATTTTACAGAAATAAGTAGAACTTAATGAACAGGTCTAGACAATAATCTTCCCTATCAAGAAATGACTACATCAGCAAAAGTTTTATCACTTATTCACCAAAGCCCATTTATCCATCTAGCAAGTGATTATTGAGCCCCTACTATGTGCCAGACACTGTGCTAATGATATAATGGCCAGCCCATAAGACATGAGCTCTGTCTTTTTGGAACTCACAGTACCATAAATATAGTGATAGGTCTGTAATTTTGCTTTTGGGGTACATAAGATAGAGGTGTCACTTCTTCTGAGGGGAGAAGGGAAGAGTAAAGTCTCATAGAAGAAATAAAATTTGAGTTATTATTGCCAAAAAAAATAAGAGGAAAGCATTCCAGGTAGGACAGATGCATGGAAACACAACAGATAATGGCTTCTTGTGATAATGTTGTAAACATTTGAACATGGCAGAGCACAGGGAGCATGGCTAGCTTTAAACAGAAGAATAGCTATCTGGCTGCCAAATGAAGATTGGGTTGGAGGGGGCCAAGGACTGCATCACGGAGGCCAGTTAGGATGGTTCCAGACGAACGGTCTTTGTGAAAAATGATGATATGCATACACTGTTCAGCCCTGAAGATAGTTTTGATTATAAGAGTATAAACATCTTGGTCACAGATTTTGGGGGCAACGAGAGCAAACAAGTATGCACACTCTTTATTGGTGACAGTAAAGTAATTGCTCGTTCATTCATTCATTCATTCATTCATTCATTATGTAACTGGATGCATGATCTGTGTCAAGGATCTGGGAAACACAATGTTGAATAAAATAGATCTGCCCCCTGCCCTCAGGATGCTTCTACTCTAATGGGAGATGCAGTCAAGTAAACAGACAATTTTAGATTATTCTACATTCTTTGTAAGGTAGGTGAGCAAAGTTCTAATTCTAAATGTCCCCTTCCTTTCCTTCAGCTAACTCACAGTTTAATGTTTCAGCATGTTCTCTGCTCCCTATAGTCGGCTTTGGAGAGTAAAGTTAAATAATCAGATTAGCCTGGAGATGCTAGCACACACGCACACCACCCACCCACCAATTAAAGACATTTGTCTTCATTCCAGAGGTAGGCAAGCTGCTAGAATATGGCATATGAGAATACCCATAGATAAATTTGCTGCAGATAAAGTTCCAGGTATCCTCCAATGTTTTCCGAACTCCGTTTCACCTGGAATAATCCTCGCTATTTAGTTTCACATCCAAGAGGAAAAATCTTGGCTCTTGTGGTCCTTCCACAGATAATTGGATCTTGTAGTTGGCTATTGGTGGTTGCTTCAAATTGGCCTTTATGTCTGTGTGCCAGGTGTTACCTTTGTTTGAGATTCATGTGCAGGAGCAGGAATTTGCCTCTAGACAGCAAGGCTGATAGACATTAGATAACTGGGTTATTTTAAAGCTATGCTTTGG